>VXBP01001094.1:89949-244214 GCA_013400115.1 Rhinopomastus cyanomelas | reverse complement strand
GTAAAAGAACAGCACTTTCCTGCTCTAAATTAACCTTTTAATTTAAGCACTTCAGATTTTATGACCCTCCTTCAACAGCTTTCCAGATCTTTCCAGACCTATATTGAAGCAGTTTTTCAAGTATCTTTATTTGCTTATTGGTGTAAGGTCTCTTTTATCCCCTGAATAGCAAGAGGTGGCTCGGTGCATGATATTGGTCACTACATGCCTCTCTGGATTAGCTAAACAAAGTGCAGATTGCTGGTCTTTGATTAGATATAAATTGTTTCCTCTGAACAGGATACGTTTTGATCTAAGCACATTGGTAAAACTTTGTTGAACTGAGTTCATTGGTAGATGTTCACACAGTTACCCCTTCCTTGTTGATGTTTTTTTAAATTGTGGGATAAATTTTCAAAGAAAAAGAAAATGAAAGAAAATCAGTCCCTACCTGTATGAAATGAAATTCTGCTTTGAATAAAATAGGAAATCTATGTTACTTTGCTCCCAAGAACTCAGTGGCTCAATGAAACCCAACGCAATAGCTTAATGAAACCAATAAGGCGTCGTGTGAGCTCTTGAGCACATAACTCATCCGATCACAGCTGAGATCCTTACAGTATCAGCTTCCTCATTATTTTTGGAGAACTGAGGTTTCTCGGTTCTTCTTGATGCCTTATAACATTTTGTGTGAGAAACAGCTTTTGAAATACTTATTTTTACTTGTTGCTGGTATGTTCCTGCTCTCAATGGCACCGTATAGCTAATTACAGCCCTAACAGTGGCACTAGCTAATTTTAAGGAAATATTCTAAAAAACCCACCCACTCACCTGCTATCTTTTACCTTTGCACCCAGCCTATTAATCCAGAAACAATGGAGCTGCAGTCTGGGTATTGTACATAGCTATTTTTAGATCATGCCTAGCTCTGTGTCTGCTGTTTTTGTTTGTACAGCTTGTAATACAGTGAGGTCCTGGGCTGCCTTTAGGACTCAAGAGCAATGCAAATAAATCCACACAGACTGCCTGTGCAGATGGTATTAAGACTGTCTCTCTTTCCCTAGTCACAAGAAATTATTCCAACACTTGCAGAGAAAACCCACTCTGACCATCTCTGCCTGGGTATTTACACCACCCTCATGGAGTGCTTTAATAAGAGTCATGTGCACGGTCAAAGGAGAACACTCTCATTAGTGTCTAATGTATTGTTCAAGGTTATACACAGGACATAGAAGTTTAATGAGAACTTAATGGGACTTCTGCTATTCCTGATTGAGTGTATCTATCATTCTGAAGATGTGGGTAAAACTGCTTAACACTGTAAATTTAAGGAAAAATTAATGTGCAGTATGTCACTCCCTTCTGCCATTAATCACGTTCATTAGCTGCGTTCCAGTGACAAGATTCTGACCCATTGCTAGTGCAGTACTGGGAGGACCACTACCAGTGGCCTGCTGATTTCAATAGCAATTAATCACACTAACTACCATAACTGTTTTTGTTCTTTGTGTCGTATATGGCTTGTAGATTAAGCTAACTGTGACAAAAATGAGAGTCTAGTTCTTTATTGTAAATCTATCATCCATGCTGCCTGGCCAGTTCTGGTGCAGGAGAGCCAGAGATGCTGAGATGGCATCCAGAGGGAGAAGCACCACATCCCTGCTCTGTTTTAGAGAGGCTAGTGGATGTGGTTACTGGGAACAGGAGCTCAGCATCTGTAGGATAGATCTCAAAATGGTTTTTTGTTTGTTTATTGAGAGGGTAGTAGCTAGTGCAAAAACTCTCTAAATATACACATCTCACATGAATGGAGGAAATAATTCCAACTGTAGCTAAGGAGATCAATAATTTTAAAATAAGTCATGGGTATAATGTCACTGTAAAATGCTGTTTTAGAAAACAAAAATAAAGGAAGCTGTAACCCAGCCTGCTCTTGCTTTAAATGCACTTACAGGATTTCTGTTGCTCTAATCTGTGACGTCTTCACAGGTTTTACATGCCTGAGTCTGTAGAAGTTTTCTTTACAAGGGAAGAGAGTATTTGAATAATGAGTCTGAAACATGTTTCGTGTTTAATTGTAGCTCATTCATTTATTGCTCATATATGATCTTTTTATGCACTTGCTGAAGGCAGTCGCATTATTATTCCCAGCTTAGGGCATTTATTGAATTAAATTAGTAAACTGCAATTTTATATAATTGACATGGATTTGTATGAAACACGAAAGTCTCCTGAAAGTTCTATGCATCACTGTGACTGTTAGAACAAGGCAGATTAATTAATCATATTCCACATCTTTCACGATAAGCATAGAAGAATAAATGATGAGCTCATTATATCACAGTATTAATATTTATTTTTTGTTTTCATCTTGCTGATTCCACTTGACTCCGGCATTTTGTTTGTACCAGAGGCAAACTTTCTATAACAAGGCCTTTGAGTGATGTCTTGCTGGTATTTTCCCTTTTACTG
The DNA here is from genome assembly GCA_013400115.1 of Rhinopomastus cyanomelas. NCBI lineage: Eukaryota > Metazoa > Chordata > Aves > Bucerotiformes > Rhinopomastidae > Rhinopomastus > Rhinopomastus cyanomelas. The sequence goes on along the minus strand of VXBP01001094.1, from coordinate 241,763 downwards.
ATGCATAAGCATCACTGAACAAACAGCCTTTGAAAGGCAACAGTGAGACTATTTGTCCTAAAAGCTGACCCACCTTGAAAGTGGGTTTTTGTAGGTTGTTAATCTTAGCTCAAGCATTGTAGGGCAATTGCTTCTGCAGAGCATGGAACAACATACAGAGTCTTGGCTACCTAAGTGTCCTCTTTCTGAAGAGGTTTTCCAGTGACTACTAATCATCTCCAGTGATAGCTCTGTCAATTTGGTTTTTTTCTGTTATATTCTTTGTTACCTGGCAGCTGTTTTTTGGTAAACTTGATCAAATTTCTTCAGGCATTTTCAGGGGTGAACTTGATAAAAATATTAAAGACTTGCAAAAGAGGTGTACACTTCGTGCTTCTCTGTGGCTCTGCTTTTGGAAATGTTCTAGATTTATAAGATTTTGGAAGAGTATGAATTGCAGGGAAAGCTTGTGCTCATGTAACTGGATTTTTATGCTTGGATTTTGTGTTTTTAAGGAAGAGAAGTCATTCATCTTTAGTTTTGGATCACTTGTTATCTGTTGCTTTCTGTTTGCTTCTCTTTTCATGTGTCCTCATAATTAGATCAAATGCACTTGGATTTTGTTAGTTTTCTTATGTTGCCTGAAGGTCACGCTAATTTCAAAGTTAATCAGGTGGCGACATTAACTTTCCCTTTTGCCAGCTGCTGCAGGCAGCTCTGACCACTTGAGCATGGAGCATTTCAGCATTACGTGCTACAGGAGTGGCACCTGCCTTCTAAAAGCCTGTGCCTTCAGCTCCAATTCTGCCCTCTCAGAAGCCCCGGTAGGCTAAGTGTCTCATATTCTAGAGCCCCAGCCTCTTGAGCACTTTGCAGTAGTGGTTCTTACTGAGTGCTCCTCTCTCATGCTTTTAAGGGCTTAAAAAAATCCCGACGCTTTTTTTTTTTCATTTTCCCTTTGAGTGATTTCACTTTTCTCTCTCATACATGACCTGTGAGTCTCAGAGTTTATACTTTTTGCTCCAGCCTATATCTGCACAAACAAAATGTGATCCCCTTGCTAGTAAAGCTTTCCTTCGATGCCTGAACTGCCTGCTTTTGGGCTTCTTGACTCACACCTCAAGCTTTTAAATAGATATGCACACATCAGGAGTTAATCCACAGCAAGTCTGGCTGCTCTCGTTTTTAAATCAAGAGATGTGGATACCTCCAGCTGTAATTTAATCTTGCGGTACCAGTGTCCAACTGACTCCTGAACAAATGGCAGCCACATTTGTCATGCTTGAAAGTCTCCTTCCTCTTGATGCACAGCATGCTCTCTCATGCTCTCAGAAGCACAAGGTGAGCTTGCAGGCAGCTGTCATTGTGTGATTTTTTCAGGCTTTGTGCCTCAATCTTTGCTTCTGTGTTGATGCGTCCATAACCTCTGTCATTTCAAAGACCCGGCTGTAACATCCTACTTCTTTCTCCTCCTCCTGGGGAAAATGCTGCTACTCCAGGTGCCCTGTCTGTGGGCAATTATTTGAACTTGTAATTCTCTTATTCTTACCCTACCTATTCTTCTATTGTTGGACTGTATTTGGATGTTTTCTTACAACTGAGAATCGTCCACTTCAGTGATCCTGTATCATCTCAACTTTAGGAGATGACTCACAGAATCACAGAATCACAGAATATTAGGGATTGGAAGGGACCTTGAAAGATCATCTGGTCCATCTCTCTGCCATGGCAGGATCACCTAGACCAAGTTGCACAGGAACATATACAGGAGGCTTTTAAACATCTCCAGAGAAGGAGACTCCACAACCCCCCTGGGTAGCCGGTTCCATCACCCTCACTGTGCAGAAGTTCTTTCTCACATTCATATGGACCCTCCTGTGTTCCAGCTTACACAAATTGTCCCTAGATGACATTGAGAAGAGCCCGGCTTCATCCTCCTGAGACTCATCCTTCACATATTTATAAACATTAATGAGGTCACTCCTCAGTCTCCTCTTCTCCAAGCTAAAGAGACTTAGCTCACTCAGCCTTTCCTCCTAAGGGAGGTGTTCCACTTCTTTCATCATCTTTGTGGCTCTGTGCTGGACTGCTTCCAGCAGCTGTGTGTCCTTCTTGAACTGGACAAGTTTGCAGATGACACAAAGCTGGGGGCAGATGTGTCTGAGTTGGAGGGCAGAAGGGCTCTGCAGCGGGACCTTGACCGCCTGCACAGATGGGCAGAGTCCAACGGGATGGCGTTCAATAAGTCCAAGTGCCGGGTGCTGCACTTTGGCCACAACAATCCCATGCAGAGCTACAGGCTGGGGTCGGAGTGGCTGGAGAGCAGCCAAACAGAAAGGGACCTGGGGGTGCTGATCGATACCCGCCTGAACATGAGCCAGCAGTGTGCCCAGGTGGCCAAGAGGGCCAATGGCATCCTGGCCTGCATCAGGAATGGTGTGGCCAGCAGGAGCAGGGAGGTCATTCTGCCCCTGTACTCTGCACTGGTTAGGCCGCACCTTGAGTACTGTGTCCAGTTCTGGGCCCCTCAGTTTAGGAAGGACATTGAGGTGCTTGAGCGTGTCCAGAGAAGGGCAACGAGGCTGGTGAGGGGCCTTGAGCACAAGCCCTATGAGGAGAGGCTGAGGGAGCTGGGATTGTTTAGCCTTGAGAAGAGGAGGCTCAGGGGAGACCTTATTGCTGTCTACAACTACCTGAGGGGTGGTTGTGGCCAGGAGGAGGTTGCTCTCTTCTCTCAGGCAGCCAGCACCAGAACAAGAGGACACAGCCTCAAGCTGCGCCAGGGGAAATTTAGGCTTGAGGTGAGGAGAAAGTTCTTCACCGAGAGAGTCATTGGCCACTGGAATGGCCTGCCCAGGGAGGTGGTGGAGTCGCCAACTCTGGAGCTGTTCAAGGCACGATTGGACGTGGCACTTGGTGCCATGGTCTAGCCTTGAGCTCTGTGGTGACAGGTTGGACCTGATGATCTATGAGGTCTCTTCCAACCTTGATAATACTGTGATACTGTGATACTGTGATACTCTAGATGTGGCCTCAGCAGGGCAGAGTAGAGAGGGAGAAGGACCTCTCTTGATCTGCTAAACACCCCCATTTTAATCCACCCCAGGATGCTGTTGGTCCTCTTGCCACAAGGGCACATTGCTGACTCATGGTCATCCTGCTGTCCATCAGGACCCCCAGGTCCCTTTCTCCTAAATTACTCTCCAACAGGTCAGTCCCCAACCTATACTGCTCTCTGGGTTTGTTCTTGCCCAGATGCAAGACTCTATACTTGTCCTTGTTAGAGTTGATTAAATTTCTCTCTGCCCAGCTCTCCAGCCTTTCAAGGTCGTGCTCAATGGCAGCACAGCCTGCAGGGATATTGGCTACTCCTCCCAGCTTTGTGTCGTCAGCAAACTTGCTGACAGTGCATGCCAATCCCTCATCCAAGTCATCAATGAATAGATTGAACAGGACGGGTCCCAGCACCGATCCCTGGGGCACTCCACTAGATACAGGCCTCCAACTAGACTCTGTCCCAATGACCACTGCTCTCTGACTTCTATCCTGCAGCCGGTTCATGATCCACCTCAGTACATGATCATCTAGACCATACTACCACAGTTTGGCTGTGAGGATGCTGTGGGGGACTGTCAAATGCTTTCCTGTAGTGGAAAGTGCTAGAAAGTTTTTTTCAGTGCTAGAAAGCTTTTCAGCATGTTGACTCTGGAACATAGATGGGCTTCCTGTGCTGCTGCAATCATAAAAGCTGTTTAAAATTACTAATCTGTCCTTGTCAGTAGGGAGAGAGTGAAAATATCCCAGGCATAGAAGATCTGCACAAGTGCTGGAAGAGCCAGACTTTCACCACGGCTTCTAGGGCAAGTATAAAATAGCTGCCTTTCCTACTTGGTTGCATCACGCAGAAGCCTGGACTTGGGTGGAATGACTCTAAACCACAGGCTGCTGAAATTTTCCTTAAAAGCCTCTGTCTGCTGGCTGCTAAAACAGAAACTAAAGTTGGATATGTGACATTGGGTGGATAGACTTTGACATCATTATATTAAAACATATTTATTTTAACACATTAATTTTTAAATGAGTTTGTTAGAGTAGTCTGTCTATAATGTCTGAGGCTTAATGCCCTTTATGGCTTTAAAATGGTGTAATAGCTTCCATTAGGCTTCCATTAGCAGTGCTGCAGAAAGCAGGATGATGCATAAAGGCAGTGGTTTGTTTTGTTGTTCAGACTGTACTGTGGTGGAGAAAAGTGTTTGTGTAGACTGCCCATGAGAATCAGTAGCTGCTACACTGTAGATTCCTCCTGGTGTTTTTTATTTCCCATGGATATAGGTTGATAATTCAAGCTTTACCAGATGAATTTCATACGATCATTTGATCATATGATCAGATTTCATGTGATCATTTGTAAAATGCAGCAAGTGGTCTCCCATTCAGCCCTTAAACAAAGCTCAGGGATGTTCACCTATGCCCTTCAGAAGTTTAACTGCATGCTCTGCATACCTTTGCTTTCTGTATTTGACTACTTAGCCATGCACAGCAGAAGACCTGTACATGTTTTTTTGATGTGCCCACAGGGGAAGAATGGGACATACGCCACACTTTGAGTGATTTCCACAAAAAGTCCATTATAAAAACTGTTTTATTTCACATGACTCACACAACAGTACAACTGTATGAAAACGAATGCCAAACATCAATTCAATAAATCTGACAAGTATTTTTCTAGGATATCAAGATGATGAAGATAAACTTGAACTCCAAACCAAACCTGTAGAGACAGGTTAATTTTACGCCACAGTTTTCTGTATCCATACTCTGAGAATACTGCACGTGTGAATGTGTCCTGTCCCTGTACAGGATCAGATTTTGACTGGCGGAAGGCTGAGAGTTTGGACTCTCTGAAGAAAAATCAGGTTACAATTTACTTTGTTTTTGGAAAGTGTAGAGCGACTACAACTGGCAGAAACTTGCACGAAAAACACACAGCTTTCCATATACAAAGAACTAGAGATTTGAGGAAGTATCTTAATGATCTCTTACCTAAACTTTATGTTGCTGTTAAGGTTGCCATCATAATTGGCACTCTTTCCTACCTAAAGGTAACAACAATGTTTGAAGTGAGCCTGCAGCTTGCCAGCCTGTGCTGGAACACAACACTCTCAGCAGCTTGCTTGGTGCTGAAGGAATTGCAGACTTCTCGGTGTCATTTTTTTCCATGCAGATGATTGCAGCATCCATCTTCATATCTGATGAGTACAGAAGGGTGTTCCAGTAGGCAGCAGGACATCAATTACAGATGTGAAGAATGCTTGTAGGCATATGGGCCTTATGTTAGTAGCCTGTTCAAAGAATTAAGTAGTGATGATCAAAGACAGTCCAGATGTTACAAATTTCTATCACTGGTCACTGCAGCATGAAATCTCATGTGAGTTTCACTTCTTGGAATCATTCAAGGTGAGTTATATAACAAACCTCATGAATTATTATTATCAAGATGAGTTTAATGAGTGATTAGCAGGAAAATTAAAGTATTAATTAACTTAAAATGTACTTGCAAAGTAGCAAACAGTCTGAGCGGTGATTAAGTGAGAAGAAGCTCTTGGCTTTCATGCAAGTGGTCATCCTGCGTCTTCAGTGACCTAATTGGGTTTTTCATTTCTCTCTGGAGGACCAAAATCATTAAAGCTGCATAAAACTCTTGGGCAAAAAATGTGCATAGGCACTTTGCTCTTACATTTTTAGCTATATTTTGCCTAAAGGTAGTTGTTAAAACTGGTGCACAGAGTTCACATCAAGTTTTTCTTCCTGAATTCACAGAAATTAGGAGTGCATTGAGTTCTGAACTCTCTAGACCTAATAATGTGTGCTGGCGCATTTTTCAGGGTATGTGGAAGCATCTGAATATTATAGATTCACATAATTTCTCCCCAACAATGACAAATGAATTTGCTCAGCTGGGAGCCTAATTTTTTTTCTTGTCTTGTGATGGCTGAAAAACATGATGGAACAGAATAGCCACAGATGCTTAGCAAAGGGGACTAAATCACTGTTGCCATCAATAGCATCCGTAAACATTTCGAGGCCAGAAAATGAAATATATGCTACTACATTGAACCAATTAAAATGGAAATGAAGAGTTAAACCCGCACATTTCTGGATTGTTTTTTTTTTAATTTTAAAATGTATCTCTCTTGCAACATGTGGTTCAGAACAACAAAGCCTGAATGATCTAGCAGAAGATGTGGTTGGTTCTCATGGTTACACAAGGTAAGACAATAAAGCACTAGAAAACCAAATGGATTTGATATCTTTTGCTCTTTGCACCCATATGACTAGGAGATGAAACAAAGGAAGGAAATGGCCGTTGTTTGATTTTTCTGATTATATAGACATATAACAGCTATGCAAGACTGCAAAAAAGTCAGCACTGCAATCATTACAGAATCCTCTGAAGCTTTTAACATGTGCTCACAATAAAAGTGTATTTTTAGAACCTATGATAAACAACAGCTGCCATGTTTCTTTGGACTAAGTATGACCTGTGGCACCCTCCACTCCCTTCCCTACCCTCACAGAAATGAGGGATGAAGACAATATGTGGTACTTGGTTGTTAAATGGCTTTAGCTTGTGTCCCACGACAGAGGTAAATCTGTGCTGGAGCTGAGTCCTGCACTGTGATTCACTGTCTGTACACACATGTCAATACAAATAGCTCTCTTGCACTCAGACGTTGCCCAGAAGGCAAACCGGATCCTGGGCTGCATCAGGAGAAGTGTGGCCAGTAGGTTGAGGAAGGTGATTCTCCCCCTCCACTCCACTCTGGTGAGACCCCACCTGGAGCACTGCGTCCAGTTCTGGAGCCCTTATTACAAGAGGGATGTGGAGATGCTGGAGCGAGGGCAGAGGAGGGCCACAAGGATGATCAGAGGGCTGCAGCACCTCTCCTATGAGGCCAGACTGAGAGAGTTGGGGCTGTTCAGTCTGGAGAAGAGGAGGCTCCCAGGTGACCTTCTTGTGGCCTTGCAGTATCTGAAGGGGGCCTGCAAAAAGGCTGGGGAGGGGCTGTTTAGGATGTCAGGTAGTGACAGGACTAGGGGGAATGGAGCAAACTGGAGATGGGTAGATTTAGAGTGGGTGTGAGGAGGAAGTTCTTGACCTGATGGAGCACTGGAACAGGCTGCCCAGGGGGGGTTGTGGAGTCTTCCTCACTGGAGATATTCAAGACCCGACTGGACGGGTTCCTGTGTGACTTGGTTTAGATGATCCTGCTGTTGCAGGCGGATTGGACTAGATGGTCTTTCAAGGTCCCTTCCAATCCGTAGTGATTCTATGATTCTATGATTCTATGACCACTCTATGAGAGTGGTGAGAGCCTGGAATGGGCTGTCCAGGGAGGTGGTTGTGTCCCCATCCCTGGAGGTGTTTAAGGCCAGGCTGGATGGGGCTCTGGCCATCCTGATCTAGGGTGGGGTGTCCCCATCCATGGTAGGGGGATTGGAACTGAGTGATCCTGTGGTCCCTTCCAACCCTGAGTGCTTCTGATTCCATAACTTCTCCAGTGAAGTGATTGTGCTGTGGCAGGGGGATTGGACTGGATCATCCCGTGGTCCCTTCCAATCCCTAATGATTCTATGATTCTATGATTATTTCAACGCTAACAGATGTTTTCCCCCTTGTAGAAAGAACATTTTGCTGGATGAACTAAAACCAAGAAGAAGCTAATTCAAACAAGCAAAGCAATGGAGACACTGAAATACATCCACGGCTTTCTAGACTTTTCTAGACTTTCTAAATTCCTTGCAGGGGTTTGAATAAAAAGATTAGATTTGACTTTTTCAGACTTTCTTTTTTCATTCTAAATGTATATCCATTTAAAAACATTTTTGTAACCTATTTTTACTAAGCTCAGCATTAATATAGAAATGTCTTAGGTAGCCTGTAACTGTAATTTAAATAAATGAAAGTACACAGAAGAAAAAACCTTCTACAGCAACACTGCAGTTCTGAAAGGATTTAGGTACTTACAAAACTGTTGTTGCATAGAGGTGGAGAGGTAAACTTCTAACTTTCCAAAGTGAAGGCCTGTGAGAGGAAAAAACTCTTCTTTGAAATAGAAATTTGAATGTAAATATTTTTTTTAGTCTGGAATCCTATTGCTTTGCTTGGATGAGAGAGTTCTTTCATCAGCATAGTCCTGATTAAATAAACAATAGATAAAATGAATAATAATATCATCAGTGAATGAATAATTATTTCATTAATATAATTAAATATGATATTAATGAAAGAAATTTGTAGCAGCTTTTTGCTCAGGGACCTTCACATTGTACTAGCAGCGTACTTGGCAGCACATATGTTTTTGTGCGACGTGTCACAATCGTTATGTCTGAATTTGGATGTGCTAAAATCATGCAAGAAGAAAGTGGAACTTTGCTCCTGAATGGTTATGCTTAAGGACAGTTGTTATAGTTATGCTTCTTACTATTAATTTTTGACAGCTGGAAAATTATTTCCTAATTGTTTCATTAGTTTGATTTTTTTTTAATTGAATAAATCTTCTACTTATACACAAATATATTTTCCATTTTTTGCCCATTGTAATTAAGGTGAATATAGTAAATAGTTTTAAAAAAAAAAGGCAAGCAAATTTTTTGAAGTGGTGTGTCAACATTTCTACAGAAACATTAAACCATATAACAGCCTGGGCTGGAAAGGACCTCAAAGATCCTCTGGTCCAAGCCTTAAATATTGTTAATTACAGTACACTCCCAAACAGGAATCATAATTAGAAGAGCATCTGTTTTAAACTTTGACTTGGACTTTATGTGAAGCGATCTTTCTGCTTTCCAACTATCAGATATGCATATTAAATCAGAAAATTACATTGCAAACATGCACGCCAGACTTGGCCAGAGCTTCAGCTATGAAATCCGTGGCGAGCAAACTCCACAGAACAAAAAGATTTCACAGCAGCTTTGCAAAATGATTTTTCAGCCAGAGCTGATGAGGGCTGAACACCTGTTTGAACTGGTACCGCTTTGTTCCACTACCCTTCATGGTGACAATCACAGCAGACAGGAAACCTCTCACCTTCGTTCTGCAGCAGACAGAGAACACCACGGGAGCAGTCCCCACTCTGACATTTCCCATCCAGACTGCTGACACGTGTGCAGGTTCTGAGCTTGAGCATTTCTGGTCAGGCCTTGAGAACTAAATATCCCAATGTACAGAGGTCCTAAGCAGAGTATTTTTAATAAAACATTTTATTACAAACATGTCTTTTATTTTTATTTCATGTTAACCTTTTTATCCTTTTTATCCAGAAGCATCCTATAGGATTAAATGAAAGTCAAGGTCAGTTGGAAAATAACAGGTTAAACATCCAACACACACAAGAATGATGACTCCTTACTGACATAAAAGGGAAAATGATAATTTTAATCTACCTATTTCAAGACATAAACTGAAATCTATACCTCAGTGTTCACAGTTTGTTGGCTGTACCACTACTGTGAGCAAACCAGTGAGGACTCAGTCCTGTTATGTGCTAGTCCACAGGAAAGGAACCGAGTCCAGAAGACAGTCTTTGATATTTTGACTATTCTTTTAAATCTGAATTGAACCTGTCAAGATCTTTATATGTTTGGAGATGTAACCTTCTCTTTCTGGAGTTCTAACTGTCCCTTGTCACTTCTGAATTGTTTTTTTTGTTGCTAGGATCAAGGTAGGAGGTGTGCAGGCAACGCCCATTTTTGAGAAATGATGAACCACTGCTTTTCAAGGGAGCTTCTTCAAAAGCTGGGAAGGCAACTTGCAGTGTCTGTATGAAACATTTATAGCAATTGTTCCTTATGTTTCATGTAATTATAAGTGATATAAACATATTAATTTATAAATCATATAAAAATAGGAACAAATAGTTGTCAATGCCTTGAAAACCATTCAGACAGGTGCATAAGAATAATACGTTTGGATGCTGAATAAGACCAGTCCCAGGTCCCTTTTGCAGTGCAGGGGACCTGCATTGTGGGTGGCTGACATTTCACTTCCACAACCTTCCCTTTGACAAGAGCTACCACAGGTTGTTATGCACAGAGTTAGACTTTCACATTGATCACTAGGCATTGGTCGAAGTGCTAGTAGTAAATAAAAATTATTGCAAGCAAATGCTACACACATCAAGTCCAGCAGTGCTAGCATTACTAAGAGGAATATATTTAATTTTAAGTTTAATCAGTTTCGTTGGTTGGACAGAAATAGATTTTTCCAGTTTCCTATTCAAAACTACCGTCAGACCCAACAAGAAGATGCAATTCACTGGGTGCCACACACAGAAGCGAGAGTGTTTCTCCCTGGCTGTTATTCTCACATTTAGGATTATATTTTTATACTTAAGATACTAACATCTAAATGTAGTAGATTTTTATTCTTATAAAACTTGGAGAGCTGTAATGTCAGCAGTTTTCAGAGCTCCTGGGAAGGCTTCTCTTTCAGACCCTCACTAGAAAACCACAGCATCCACTGTATGGGTTTCAGTTTATGCCCAAGTATGTGTGTATGCCTGTGTCATACACTGCACATACATTTTACATAATGGCCTTTTCCTGATGGGTTGACTCTAAGCATTGAGAAGAATGGAGACTAGTGCACACAGCAGCATGGACGTGAGAAATTCCAGGCTTCAATTTGCAGGCACTGGAGAGGAAGATTAGCAATGAGGACACAAAGATTGGAGCTGAGTTCAATTTCATAAAGTAGCCTTTCATTTCTTCTCTGTATTGCCTAGTTTGGATCACCTCCAGATTTGCCCTTCTTGTTTCAACATCCTTAGATAGAATCCAAAGTTTTGGTTGGATGACAGAAAGGTGGCTGGACATGTACACTGTGGGAACCTGTCTTCCTTGCCTGACACAGAGAAAAGTATTTCCTAGATAACTTTACAATATAGTGAAATAGTAGATATTTTGCAATTATCTCTTAAATCAAAAATAATTACAAAAATATAAATGTACATAATATTGAATTTTCTAGATGACATAGACTGCAGTGAAAAAATGTCACCTTAATTTCAATTGTACAATGTGAATATGAACAGAACTCAAAAGGGCTTAATTAATTCTTGTTCCTAGTCTCTTGATTTAATTAGCGTTAGACCGTGCATTAATTTGTCTAAATGTTTTTTACATCTACATTGTAAACTAAGGAGTTGTGTCTGTATGTCTGGTATCTGTCTATCTGATATCTGTATGTCACCTGGAGTAACAGCAGGACCTCAGAAAACTTGTGGCTCAAGTGCTTTGAATTTTGTGATTAATAATATCAAAAAGTAAAAATAAGAGTTCAATTCATGCTTTGAAAAACAAAATTGTGCAAACAACATCTGTTATTTTGCAAGCTCGTATTCACAGGCTGCATGTTTCTAACACCACTCTGTTCCAATCAAAATAGAATTTTTTTACACACTACGTAAACTACAGGTTCATCTGTTAATAACAACTTCACTTTTGCTGTAAGCACGTAGTTAAAGCAACAGCAGAGAACCAGTGTAATTCAGTGTCCTGTGCACTGGAAAATACTAACTGAAACGCAGTGGTGCAACATGTGCTTACTCCTCCCGAGGCTGAGCGACCTCACAGGTCAGATCCTATCAGAAAGTAAGGAGCTGGGTCCTATCGGGACGTAATCCTGTGATGATGGTTGAGGAAATACAGAGCAAACCAAATGACTGGGGTACTGCAGTGCATCAACTGTTAAAGAAGAGAGAAATGTTCATCTGCTCCATCTGCTTCCCCAAATGTTCATGTGCAGGCTTCTGGATCCTCATCTTGGTTATGTTTCCTTGGTGCTAAAATAATACAAACAAATTGTACAAAGCAAAAAAAAATACTGGTCAAATTCTGTACCTTAAAAGTTACTCTTGGTTCACTACGTTAGTTCTTAAATACCTGCTGGCACGGAGGTTATATTGGCTTCAGCTCTCCCAAATAATTGTCCTACTCTTTTCTCAGAGGTTCTCACCCATCCTGAGATGTTTACAGCAATCATTCAGTGGTTCCACACTGAGCAGGTCAGTGTTTTTAACTTGTAAGTGGTGTAAGTTTCTATCTTTAAAAGTCAACTAGCTATCTGGGCTGGGTCTGGCTGGCTCAGCTCGTAGAGCATGGGACTCTGAATTCCTGGGGTCATGGGTTCAAGCCCCATGTGGGACATCTTGAGACAGTTCTGTAGGCTGACCCTGCTCAGCAGGGGGGGTTGGGCTTAGATGATCTTTCAAGGTCCCTTCCAACCTGTAGCCTTCTGTGATTAGCAGTATCTGTTTGTTTGTTCCTCTAGCAGCTGAGTTGTCTACAATTGTAGTGGGAACCTCCTGGATGTGGGAAGCTCCTCTAGGCAGCATGCAAAGGAACCAACAATTTTACTCCCTTTAATCAGAGTTCATTTTACAATATTTTAGCTACTGTACTATAGGATGGTGACTTACTCTGATCATGTAAATGAAAACAAAATCCTGTTTGCCTCATCTATCTGAATAAAGGATTTTTCCAAACGTGCAGCCCACCACTTAGTTAAAACGATTCTTCCTTGTTTTGGTTTCATTGTGAGATTTATAAAAATTTAAAACCTTTCTCATAAACTCCAAGCATTCCTCCAGGCAATCCTTGTCTATCACTATTCACAATTAGTGCTGCTTGCTCACTCAGCGACAAACAAGCAGTTTAAAAGAAGCCGTCTCATAATTCTTGCTCTAGAAGAAGAATAACAAAGCTAAAACAAGAAGTTTGTTTCACCCCAGACCCAAGCAGGAGGAAATGACTTCCTTTTGAAATCTGTAACATCAGGCTGGAGGTCAAGTAGAGTTCTGGTTTTCAAATGGTGTTTGCAGACTCTAGGATCTCTTTCTGAATCTCCCTCTTATGCCAAGACTGTGTAAAGTGTTTAGGAGGTGAAGACCTAGAACTGAAGTGAATAAAGGAAAAAAATTCTAATCAAAGCCTTTCTTGTAGTCATTTAATTACCTGCATACCTACAGTTCTCTAGTCCAAGAACCTCATCACCTCGCTTTAGATTGAGCCTGAAGTAAATTGTAAAAATCTTTTGTTTCGTTCATCAGAGCCGTATCTAGTTGGGAGCTGAGAATTCTTCTGAAGTTCTGGTGACACAGGTGAGACAGACCAAATATCACCCCACGGTGGGTCTGAATTCCAAGACTAAAGAACTAGTGAGATAAGAGAAAACTCTTACCAATGCTGCTTGATTATCTGAGGTACCACCAGTGCTTGGTCACTAACTCTTGCTGTCTCTTCCTGGCAGGGAAGTCCTGGCTGGCCTGAGACAGCTGTCAGAAAGTTAAGTTGCTTCCTACTGTGCTGCTGCACCCAGCCCCTAGACATTAGGGACCAAGATCACTGAGCATCCCCCTGCTTTGGTGTCCATGCAGCTCTGGCCTCCAGGAATTCTCCTCACAGTATGGAAATTTTCTTCAGTCAAGATCTTCACCTTCTTCTTTTCAGCTCCCAAATCCCTGTTTTTTTTCCACATACTAAATAGTCCGTGTGGAGAAGCACAATGCACAGTGTTTCCATGGCTCCTAAGTTTTGGACTTGATCCGTATCTCTTCATTCAGAATGTGCTGCTTTTATTTAGTCTAGATATTATTGAAGTTCATAGGCTACTTGTATGGGCAGTGGTTGCAGCTAGAGAGCTTAGAAGTTCAGCTTAGGACATGGACCCCCAACCAGAGCACAACTGTCTGCCGCCTGTTTGCATTCACAGTTTGAGCTCTTTTTTCTCTACCCTGCTGCTCTCTAACTCTGCACTTGGGTGACATTGTTTTGAGCGTAGCATCAGCTGAGCTTTCAGGAGCAATCCAGGACTCCAGTCATCTGTCCTAGGTGACACACCTGTCCTGAGCCACATGCATCACTTTGGACACCTCCAGATGTCCCTTAGCTGCCCTGTGAAACCCGAGCTCTTCATGATCTGAGCGTGTTCCAAAGACACCCAGCTAAACTCCCATCAGATCTTGCTTCCTGCTTGTTTCCTGGTTTCCCCCAAATTCAAATACTCTCCTTTTACTGGTTTCTGCTGCAGACAGAGCCATAGTTAATGTGTTACAGCTGGAATTTGGAGACTTCTGCTGAGTTTTTTAGTAGCACTACAGACTTGTGGGGGGAGGCCCCCCACTTCCTCTGTTCCACGTGTGCCAACCCAAGTAATTCTGCTAGGAGAATAGCAAGTGCATAAGGGAGAAAATGATAAAGGGCAAAAAATAGGAGCACCCTTTTTCAGAATTCATTGCAGTGTTCTGAGGGACTATTACAGCGGATTTTATTGTTACCCTTTTCTAGCAAGTAGCTGCAAACAATGTTAGCAAGTGAACGTGCATCAAAGCACATTCTTTCTTCAGGAGTGGCTTATAAAGCAGCTTGTTATGCTCAGCTCTTCTCTCCCACCTCCTCTGATAGCCTTGCATCGTCACTGTGCTCCAAATACCATCTGCTGCTGCTTATGTGCCTCATCACCGAAATATAAACTGAAATTCCTCAGCACTGGCACAACAAATGTGCAGTGAGCAAATATCTTCCTCTGTTGTGAAAAACAAAATGGGAACCACAGTACCACAGCAGCTAGAAAATGTGAAATGCTCGCGGTGACCCGCCATGTCCTGGACGTTCTTTGCTAAGCTCAGTGATGCCGTGGGTACAGCAACTCATCATGTCTTGCTTTGGCTGCTTCACAGCTGAGCCCCTCACAAACCGGGCGGAATAATTCTTAACAGAGGAAATTCAGTGAAATGGACGCGTTAACTCTGCGTTTGCTAAAGATTAAATGCAGCTTCTCTTGTGACCAGGCAGCATGGGCTATTTGTGGAATGTTTCTGCACTCTCATGCTGCTGAGAACTTCCTCCATGCAGCGGACCGGAGGGCCAAGCCTCTTCACTCCTCTGGGCTCCAGGCACTCTAAACTTCCTGGATTCATGAAGCGTAAAATGCGCAAAGTGCAGTTTGATGTTGAGCTGACTCCAAGTGGAAGTGTTCAGTTAGTTCAGTAAACATTTTGATTACTGTCAAGTGCTTTGGTTTTGATTAAAAATGCCTAGAAGAAAACTTCCAAATGCTTGGGAAATGGCAACTTGAAACCGCAGCTTGAAACAGCTCAGAGTAAGTGTAACTGGGACCTAAAGATGGTTTCTTGCTGCTGAAGACCATCATTCCAGTGACCACTTGGGCTAGCTAAAATGGGGAAGGTGGTCCAGGATGGGGAAGATTTCTTCTGCCATCACTCAGGTGCTGGAAGCAGTTGGCATCTAGTTGGCCCAGCACATGTCAAAGGAGGCTGTTTACGTGTTGGGCACAAATCACTTAAAATGAGGCTTAGAGATTTAGCGTAAGAAAATGCTAAGTACTGAAAATTAAATACGTGTGAGAAAGTGGGGGTTTCTGTTTTGATGACCCCCTTTTGGGTTCCTTATTTATGATCTTTAATCTTTTTTCTGTATTTTTATGAGCTGCTACACTAGTTTCTAATTGTAGCTGTAATGGTATGGTGTTCTAAAACTCTTTGTGTAAAAATAAATAGAACAGCAAATAAGACAAAAATCAACAGTGGTGAAATACTTAACCCATAAAATTCTGTGATCCCTTAACTTTTGGCTTTGTTGTCTTTTGTTTTGATGTGGGATATGAGTAAGTTGATCTGAATAGGAAAGTTAAACCTGCAATTGCCTTTTTCCTTGTTTTTCTTTAGAAATGTCTTAACCAGCTTAATTGAAATCTTCCTTAAAACATTAGTTACTAGATGGGCTGCATTTTGGGGGTCTGCAGAGTGCCCTCCCACACCTAAGGAATATTAGACTGATAAAATAATGTCGAGTCTTCTTATTTTATTCCCCATATCTTAATGTGAAATTGGCACTATAATTAGATCATTTGAAAATGTAATAGAACTTTTGTCCTTGAATTAACACAGACAGATCACAGTGATGGCTCTCAGCCAGGAGCTGAAATGGAGAAAGGATGGTGTAAACTACATGGAGTGACCCTCTAATAGCAATTCTTGGTGATCTTGTAATGGGTACTGTCTAATAACAATAATAATTACACCTTGCCTATGGAGAATTCATCAGCCTGGTGTAACAAATAATCAAACACATTATCATGAATTAAGTTAGAATCTCAAAAAGTACACAAGTTCAGTAATTCTTGTAGGAAACTCAATCTGCATTAGTAATTTCACCAAAACGAGCGCATGTAATAGGTCCCTTATTGCAGAATAATGGAATTGTCTTTAATAAAAAATAGAGGTTACATAGTGGAGCAAGATGGTGGAATTTCATTGTTTCAGCTGTAATAAAGACAGATGCGTGGCATTATGTATTTAAAATGAACATTTTTACTCCTTAAGGCAGTGCACATTCTGTACAACATACATAGCAGCAGACTGATAGATTGCTGGGGAGATGGAAAGAATGGCAGTTTGCGTTAACGCGATAGCGTTGCTTCAAATGTCCTTCATCAGCGTGAATGAGATAATAGTCCTGGCTCATCATCTACTAGATTTAAGACGGAAGGATCCATTTCTTCTTTTACACACACTAGCACAATTTCCACAGAAGTCAATGGGTCAAACTGCTCTTTAACACTTGCTAACCCCGTATATTTCAGTGCAGTGATGGCAGACTTTAGCCCACTGGCTTGTTTGATGCAGTGGCTTTCCTGCCATTTTCAGGCCAGACACGATGAACAGTACTCCATAACTCTTTTGATTAATTAAGAAGCAAAAGTGCTCCTGAAATTTAATTTGATGTGTGGGTGGTTTGCAGTATAATACACCCCAACCAGTGTAATTATCTTTAAAAGAAGCACTAAATAAGACTACCAATGTAAAATATGAAAAGTCTAGGTCTGTGGGGAACATGTGTCTTGTATAAATAACTACTCTATCTCTCTCTCTCCCTTGGTATCTTACAAAAATGCTGCTTATCCCTGAGGAGTATTATAATGTTCTTCAAATCTCTTATACCTTAAAAATAACACTGCCATTGCAAAGCCTTAAATGCAAGGCTTGAGATACCAAATATATATATAAAAATATATACTATATATATAATATATAAATATATAAAAATATATTAAAAAATATATAAATATATATCTATAAAAATATAAAAATATAAAACCTGCAGCATAAATGTGAAACACGTGCATGTACATCCAGCCAACCACTACTACTAACAGCAGGCTAGAATACAGACCAGAGTACGCCATGGTCAAATATAATTACAGTTATAAAGATTATAAAAATGTGATGGAACAATTTTGTCCTTGATGCTATCTCAAAGCAGTGCATGTGGTCTACTCTGACTTCAGTAAAGCTGACACATTCTCCCATAGCATGAGTTCTGGGCCCTTCAGTTCAAGAAGGACACAGAACTGCTTGAGAGAGTACAGCGCAGAGCCACAAAGATGATTGAGGGAGTGGAACCTCCCTTAGGAGGAAAGTCTGAGGAAGCTGGGTCTCTTTAGCTTGGAGAAAAGGAGACTGAGGGGTGACCTCATTAATATTTATAAATATGTAAAGGAAAAGTGTCAGGGGGATCCAATGATAGGACAAGGGGCAATGGGTGTAAGCTGGAACACAGAAGGTTCCACATAAATATGAGAAGGAACTTCTTCACAGTGAGGGTGATGGAGCACTGGCACAAGCTACCCAGGGGAGTTGTGGAGTGTCCTTCACTGGAGACATTAAAAACTCACCTGGACATGTTCCTGTGTGTCTTGATCTAGGTGTTCCTGCTCTCACCGGGGAATTTGACTAGATGATCTTTCGAGGTCCCATGCAATCCCTAATGCTCTGTGATTAAACTGGTGTTTCCTTTCTGATCAGACTTTACAGATGTCTTTGTCATTTGAAGAAATGTTTATTTCAAAAGTATTGCAGATCTTGATCAGTATGTGTTGACCTGAAGAGTGACATATTAAAAAGAAGAAAGTTTGTTCTGAAGTTACTGTATGGATTTTCTGGACTCCACTTTTGATTATACTCTCAGTTTCCCACAACGTGTCGGGAAGTCCTGAACTTATTTGATAAACATACACGTAAGCCATGTAGGTCATGTGGGTCAGGTGTCTCAGGATGAATGTGGGTAATACTGAATTTTTCAAAAGCACCTCAGCCTCTAACTTAATCTTTAGGTACTTACATATCTTTAAAATATAGTCCTAAGAAATCAAAACCCATTAAAGCACACTGTATGTGCACTGCTAGTGCTTTCCCTGTATGGAAATATCAATATTCTGAAGCAGATAAGTGCTCCAAGAGGAAATTCAGTAGGAACTGTAAAATGATGCGTATTAAGTCAGCACCAGTACATTAAATAATCCTCTGAGTGGAACAAGCTAAAGTGATCACATTCCAGATATACTGGTCAAGCAGCATTAAGGCTAGGAATGCTGCTGATGTAGCGTGTCAGTCAGATATAATAACTCTTAGTAGTCTGCATTAGCTTAACCATACCAACAGAAATCCCTGAAGAGGACATGCCCTTAGTTCCTAAATGACTTGTGAAGTAAGACACTGAAGCTCTGTAGGCAGCTCTGGAAGAGTGCATTTTTGTTCCTAAATACTCCCTTGTGAACACCCTGCTTTGAAGTTATGAAAGAGTTTTTGGAAATGGTCTTTTATGGACCGAAGAATTGTGCCTTCTATGTGCAACAGGAAGAGTGGAGCTGTTGTAGTCCAGATGCCTTTATAGACCAAAGGTGAGGGCACAATCTTGGGACAGGAGTTCAAGAATTCTCAGCTGTGAAATAAACTGGAACACAAGAATTTCATTTTCTTCATTCACGGACCTCTGAGTGGAAGAGGAGGAGCAACATGCTAATGTGTGGGTTCTTTAGTTTCTCTAGCCTTTCATCTTGAAGGTCACTGTTAGCTAGAAGTCCTTGAGAAGCTGAAATTTGCAGAGCACACAGTATACCGATATCAGATTTATCTTAGAAACATTGCCATAATTTGATAATGAGGGATCTGCAGAGACCAAGAAGAGACAATTAACTTTGATGCTTGACTGTTTCAACTAGATATTATTTCACCAACTTACATGACAGTCATAAAGGACTGAAAACTCTTTTTAAGAACAAAACTCCACCAAACCTACGGAATAAGCAGGAAGGACTTGGTGTCCTGCCAAGGTGTGACTGTACTGTAGAAGTCCTTAGAGAACACGGCAATAAAACTGCAGGATATTGTTATGAAACATACAGAGACTTCTCCATTCAAAGTTTCTTCTTGCACTGTCTGTGACTAACAGTCAGTTTCCTGTTTGGTTTCGCAGAATCACAGAATGTTACAGGTTGGAAAGGACCTTGAAAGATCTTCTAAGTCCAAACCCAACTGCTGGAGCAGGGTAAGCCTACGGCACCTGGTGTACCCAGACTGTCTCCCATCCAAGTACAAACCAGGTCCAACCCTGCTTAGTTACCTGGACTATTAAACCTCCTCTTCTAGCACACGTTTATTTTTGTGTTTTTAAGTCCATGTTAATATGTAAAAATTTAGATCTTCATATGAATGTTGTTCAATCTTTTTATAACTGACTTTGACTCTGAATCACGTTTTCATGCACGTTCTACAAGCTTGTGGGTATGCCTGGGTTTGTTTGGATTATCATAGAATCATTAGGGATTGGAAGGGACCTCAAAAGATCAGCTGGTCCAATCCCCCTGCCACAGCAGGATCACCCAGTCCAAGTCATACAGTCAGTCTGGGTTGGAAGGGACCACAGGATCATCCAGTTCCTACTCCCCTACCATGGGCAGGGACACCCCACCCTAGATCAGGCTGGCCAGAGCCCCATCCAGCCCGGCCTTAAGCACCTCCAGGGACGGGGCCTCCACCACCTCCCTGGGGCAACCCATTCCAGGCTCTCACCACTCTCAGGGTGATGCGCAACTGTGTCAAAGGCTTTGCTGTGGTCCAGGTAAATGACATCAGTCACCCACCCTTCATCCATTGATGTTGTGACCTGTTCATAGAAGGTCACCAGATTTGTCAGGCAGGATTTGCCCTTGGTGAAGCCATGCTGATTGTACCCAATCACCTTTCACTATTCTCCTGTCTCAGCAGTGCCTCCAGGAGGATCTGCTCCATGATCTTACTGGGCACAGAGGTGAGACTGACCGGCCTGTAGTTCCCTGGCTCCTCCTTCCTACCCTTTTTGAAAACAGGAATGATGTTTCCCCTTTTCCAGTCAGTGGGGACTTCACCAGACCACCATGACTTTTGGAATAGAACAGAGGGGTTTAACAACCTCATCTGCCAGTTCTCTCAGGACCTGTGGGTGTACCCCATCGGGTCCCATGGACTTGAACACTTTCAGGTTCTTTAGGTGATCACAAACCTGACCTTCACTTCTGAGACAGAAAAGACCCTGAATTTTCTACTTCTAGCAGCTGAGAGGATTTAACACCTCGCCGGCTGAGATACTGTGATGACAGTAACATTGTGCTCTGCTTACCTAAACACAATATTTACACAGCTTAAATACAAAGAAACAATTATCCTTATATGGGAACTGAAAGCAGTGTCTTTTCTTTCCTGTCCTTCATGCTAAAATCTCATTCAGTCCTGAAGCAGCGATGGGAAAAAAAGTGCCTAATTTTCATTAGAAATATTTAAAGCACTTTGGGAGCTTGCTTCTCTGTGCTGCTCTGCTGCTCGCAGGTACTTATTCTAAACCCTACTGAGTGCTTAGAAACCATCTTTGTGTCAAGATATTTCTGTACCCAGCTGCTGCCTTGTCTCCTGGCACTGCTGTCCTGCCCTTAACCTTCCTCTTCAAGCTGTGCTACTGAAGCCTGTGCGATCAGTCTGCTCAGGGTCCTGGGCTCAGCTTTGCACCACAGGCACAGTCACCTGTGAGCTGCCTGCTCTGGGTGCTGCCAAAGCCCCTCTGCCAGTCTTGAACTTTGAGTGTGGCCCATTCCCTTCAGTTGGGTGTTTCAGCTGGGGAGACTTGGAGTGCGAGCGCCCTGTAACGATGGTCAGCAGCACAGGCTTGACCCCATTTGCTCTGCAGTGTCTCCTTCCTCGTGTTTGCTCATCGCCGAGTTGCAGGTAAGTCAGGTGATTGCAATTACTGAAAGCCCTGTGGTTTGTGCAGCGCTAGAGTTTTCTGTAATGAGCTGTCATTATGATTTGGGAGAAGCTTATTTTGCTTGAATGGTTTATCAGGTTTTGGCGTCTGTTGTTTCTTGATGGTGGGGTTTTTTGTGTCTTTTTTTCCTTTCTTAATATTTATTCTCTGACTGTTCTGTTTGGATTCCGAGGGAGAGTCTTTTTTTTTTAATCTAATACTTTAATTAAAATACTCCACAGTCTCACTCAAGCATATAACTGTTGGTATTAAATAGCAAAAACAAATTGCCAGCTGCAGGACAGAAGTCAGCAACATGTTCTGAAGGAAGAAGGTTGGTGTGAAAATTTGTACTGACTTGCTGCAGTAAGTGCGGATAGTACCGACCAAAACTATCAAAATCAGGGTTTTGACACTGGAAGAGTTTTTATTCACGGTAGTTGTAGGATGAAAATACAAAAGGGTGTCTTGGATGTGCAGTGGGGTGTGAAAATACAGCCCTGCATAAGTCAGACAACGTGCCTCTTGCTCTCCTGGGAAGGAATGGGCTACACTCTTAGAATTAACTTTGTAAATCAGTTGCCTTTGCCCTGAACTGCCTAGAAATTTGCTGGGCATGCTGTGAGGTCCACAGGTTATCAGCAGCCCACGAGTGCAGCTGTGCAATGGTGCTCCTGATCCATGATCATTGGACATGTGTATTCACCACCACAAAGAGGGATCTCCAGCAGACACTGCTGGATTAGGTGACTGTACATTTCTTTGTCCGTGGTCAGAACAGTTCTATAAATCACTACACTTTCATAAACACAGTTTATTTTTAATGTTAGGAAAAAAGCAAAACCAGTAGGATACTCTGTGGACCCAGACTTCACACTGGATTACCGAAGAGACACAGGATGCCAATAGATGTTTTGCAGTTATTGGACACTCTAGTGAGTTGCCAACAGTTTGTCTGGTTGAGTACAACCCACTACTCTTTGTGCAGCTTCTCTCTAGGTTTCTCAATTCTTCCAATCACCGGCTGTTCTGTGGAACATACAGGGATTCTTCCAAACCAAAACCCTTCTCCACTTCCCTCTGGTGTTACGTATCTGCAGAACTCATTTTGCTGCCCTTTTTTATTTCCCAAGATCTATGTGGCAGCCTATGATCATACAGTAGGCAACCGATTCAACAGGGCAATACAAAGTTGCAGTGACTGCCACCTTCATAAACATCAGCCTGGACCTCTAATTTCAGTCAAATTTGAGGTGCTGGCTTCACTCAAATCACTTGATCCAGAAGGATGATGATATTTACTATTGTGCAGAGGGGAGCTGCTGTTTCCTGTGTTAAAAATCTCAAAAGTTTTACAAGATCACAGTAGGCCAAATCATGCCTCTGAGTGTTTGCAGAATCACAGGGCGGCAGAGGTTGGAAGGGACTTCTCAAGGTCATCTAGTCCAACCCTCTTGCTAAAGCAGGTTACACGGGATCGTATCCAGGTAGGTTTTGAGTATCTCGAGGAGACTTCACAGCCTCCCTGGGCAGACTGTTCTAGTGCTGTGTCACCCTCAACATAAGGAAGTTTCACTTCATGTTTGAGTGAGACTTCCTGCACTCCCATCTGTGCCCATTGGCCTTTGTACTGGCACTGGATACCGTTGACAAGAGTCTGGCCCATGTACATCTGTACAGTGACACCAAATTGGGTGATTAGCTTCAGGGCAGGAAAACTCTGCAGAGGGACCTGGACAGGCTGGATCAATTGGCCAAAATCAATTGTATGAGGTTTAACAATGCCAAGTGCTGGCTTCTACATTTCAGTCACAACAACCCTGTCAACACTGCAGGCTTGGAAGAAGTGCCTGGAGAACTGCTTGGTGGAAAAGGACCTGGGTTTGCTGACTGACAGCTGTCTGCACATGAGCTAGCAGTGTGTCCAGGTGGCCAAGAAGCCCAGTGGTATCCTGGCCTGCACTGGTGAGGTGTCATCTTGAGTATTGTGGCAGTTCTGGGCACCTCAATGCAGGAAAGGAACTGAGAGTCTAGAGGGTATCCAAAGAAGGACAACAAGGTTAGTGAAGGGCCTGGAGGACAGGTCTTATGAGGAAGGGCTGAGAGAAGTGGAGTTGCTTAGTCTGGAGAAAAGGAGTTTGAGGGGAGACCTTATTTTTCTTACAACTAAATGAAAGGAGGTTCTAGAGAGGTGGGGGGTCAGTCTCTTCTCCCAAGTAATTAACAATAGAATAAGAGAAATTGGTCTGAAGTTGAGCCAGGGGAGGTTTACATCAAACATAGGAAAAATTTCTTCACTGACAGTGGTACATTATTGGAACAGGCTGCCCAGGGAGATGGTGCAGTCATCATCCCTGGAGGTGTTCAAAAAAGTAGTAGATGTGGCACTTTGATACATGGTTTAGTAGTCATGGTGGCGTTGGGTTGATGATTGGATTTGGGGATCTTGGAGGTCTCTTCCAACCTTAATGATTCTATGATTCTATTATCTTTTTATCTTGAATACAAAGCTTTCTGTACATGTTAATAATTTGAATTTGGTGGCTAGCTTTCATTCCTGTGCTGGTGACCTAAATACAGCTGAATCACCTCTTCATTTAACCATGATTTCCTCTTTTCTTCTAAGGTGACCAGCTAATGCCCATGGACTTACTGTGAAGATGAAGTAGCAAGTGAGTATGCAGTGCTTTGCAAACATCTGGTGTTACATACATATTTTGAAAGAATTTAATACTCCTCCGTGACTTAGTTTGCTTGTTGTTTCACACACTGCAGGCTAACAACAAAAATGGCCTTTGCTGTATTTGGAGGCGTTGTAGCTGTGACACGTACCTCAGCTCTAGGACTGAGCTATGCAGAATGACTGATCTGAGCAGTCCATATTAATGTCTGTTGCTTCACCTTGCTCTGCTCTTTTATTTTTTTAACAGACAAAAATATTTGCAATATAGGCAGGATTTCTTAAAATAACAGGCAGAACTCAGTGCATTTTGCCCATTTTAATATGTCACTCTTGACTTGAATAATTCAGTGCGACACGTAGCTTCCAGATACGCAGCTTGCACTCCCAAACTAGTTCATGTGTGCATGATAATACTCAGAAAGTCACTGAAAGTTCTGAATTTTTAAAGCACAACCTTCTAGTAGTGAAGAGAAGGAAAAATGAAGAAACAGGAGATTCAAGCTCTGTATAATGCCTGAAAGTTTATAGATTAGAATTAAATTAATAATTTTATGTAGTATCTTTTCCATCAATTTAAACCAGTTAAACTGGATAAGAAGAGTGTCAAAGATGCACAGTGTGCAGTGATTACATCTTTGTCTGAATTCACCAAAGAAACCAGCTCCAGTGAGAACTTGAGGCACAAAACTTCTAGAAATTGCTATATATTTCTGCATGCATAAAGTACAAACTTCAAAGTATGCCTGGGCTGAGGAGCTTCTCTTTTGTTTGCAGGTGCTGTGAGAACACTCATCTTTCCTCTCCGCCACCTTGTCACCCCATCCCTTGGCAGACAGACAAGTGCTGTGCAGCACACTGGGAGGGAGTCACAGGAGAGGAGAGAGGCATCCCAAGGAGGCAGATGCAGTGTGTTCTGCAGCAAGATGTGCCTCAGCAGTCTGCACCTGGTCTTCCCTGAAGCAGCTTTGCTGCCTGCCCACGAGCAGTTTGAGGAAAAGGGGGTGATTGCTCGGGGTTTCAAAGTGCCTGGTCATGTGGCAGGAGCTCCCATTGGATGGGTGTAGAGTGAACATGCAGTAGTGTTACAGCTGGATCGTGCTGGGTTTGATGTGCACCAGCTGTATCACGCTTGCTGTGCATGTCCTGAGTGGTGAGTGACCCTGGGCACGGTGTGTGACCCTGAGGAGTGTGGCTGCAGTGCTGTAGGTCTTTGACATCCCTTTTGCTTCTGGAAATCTAAACAAGTGGGGTTTTCTAGGCCTGTGTGCATGTGTAACTGCCTGATTTCCTCTGAATGAGCTCTGACTGTCGATAGGAATAAATGGTTTCTTTTAAATCTCGGATTAAATCAGACCATGAGTTTCTCAAATAGGATTTTTGAAGCAAAATTTAACGTTATATCATAACAAAGCAAATTCTATCTCACAGTGCAAATTGTTTAACAATTGAGCTCTGTAGCTAAGTTGCATTTTCTGCAATATCAAGTCATTGCTACAAGAAAAGGTGCTGTGAGATAATGAGAACAATCATACCCATGCTCTGAGCAGCACAGAGCACATGAATGAAAAAGCACAACATTATTGTTCCTTACCACTTCTCTTGAAGTTCATTTGTATGACCTTTAGCAGTTTTACTTGATGATGTATGGTGTAGTGCTCCTGGGTAGAGAGGAAGTCAGTTAATCTTTCTGTCAGAGGGGCACTCTTGCAGTTCACGAGGTAGCCGGAATTAGAAATTGGTGAAGCTACAGATGAGACATCATGTTCTGCAATGAGGAGGCTTATTGATTTTATCCGTGCCAGTGCTCCAGAATTGACCATCTGGTTCTGCAAATCACAACATTAATTTATGTGTTGACCAACTAGCAGCAGTTGCCATTATGCTAAACACCTGTTATCACTTACAGCCTTTTTACTGAATATGGTGCCTTAGCTGCATGTTATTGGTGCTAAGGACGCCTACAAAAATATGTCACCTTCTTACATGGCTCAGACGTTGCTTAAACAATCTACTGAATTCACTGAAGAGCTTATGCATCAGACAATTGTAATTTAGAAGGATTCACCAGAAAGCATTCTTCATTATCTTAAATATTCATGATTACTGCACTCAAAATACACTCTCCTGTCTGTTGTGCTCTACAGAGTGTGTGAGTATGTTTGTATCTATTGTGTTCCAGTGGCTCTTCCTGTTTATTTCAGGCCTTGTATAGGTATTATATTGTATAGATATGATTATATTTTTACTACAGTCAGATGAAAAAAAGATCCAGGGAAAACTGTTAGAATTTGCCAACAAGTCTTGCTCATGTCTCTCATTCGGAGAGTGTGCAAGCTACCAGCCTTTCAAGAAATGGGCTGTTATGATATTTTAGTTCCTAAATATCTGTGCTTTTAAAATACCATTGCATAGGGTTCTGTGAAGGAAAAAGTCCTTTAGATGAGAGGAAAAACACTTTCAGATGGCAGAAAACTTCATTTATGCTTAATTATCTGTTTTGTAGAGCAAACTGAAGACTAGCAAACTTCCTGGGAAATTAGCACTTATGGAAGGTGGGGTGGCCTGTGTGCTGCCTCTGACTACTTTGCTCTCAGCCAGCTGCATAGCCACAAATAAAATCTTTTGTGTAGCGTGAGGGGCTTAATCTCCTAATTTGTCCCAAACTGGGTAATCAGCAAGCCTCTTGTCTGAGGTCTAGACAGGAATCCAATTTAAAATGAGAGACAGCAAAATTATCAGCTCAGAAAAGATGTATATGTCTGTCTTCCAGACAGATTTTTATTACTATTTGTAATCTTTACATGTCTTTTACTGGAAATATGCTTTTCACATTTGCCTTAAACATCAACATCATTTTGTATTTCACTTCAGTGCCTTCAGTCTCACTTCAATGGTTGTGAGAAGTTTGCTGTGAACAGTCAAGTTCAAGGTGATGTTAATTTTGTTAGGTTTTCATGTGTCTTGCAGTCCTGGCTGGATGCACATAATAGTTGGATGTGTATTATAAAAGCACCTAGTTAATTGAACTAGAAATCTTCTCATAAATATTGCCCAGCTATGGGTTAACATTTACTATTTTATGAATATCTGAATGTTTTCTAGAAGAGCATGCAATTGGTGTTGACAAAGATAAAGGGCAGTCACACTTGTCTTCATGCTTCAATATATCCTCAAATCATTTTACAGTTAAAGATTTTAGCTCAAAGTAAGAATTACTAATACTATGTAGGTGAGTTGATGTGTATGAAAGATTACTTGGAGGTTTACTATTTTATCCAGGAAAAAGGAGTTAATGTGACCTGTCCATCGAAAACATGGACTTTAGAAATTATTGTTCACCAAGAGGCATTCCTCTTTAAGTCACTAGCCATGAGGAGTCTCAGTTCATTTCCAGTGCCGTAATCAGGAACATGAGTAGAAAGCAGAAACAGCAAAGAAGTCAAGCGTGAACAAAAAGAGACAAACAAAACTTTTCAATTAGTGAAACACTTAATTGCTTTCCTCCCTCTTGGGTGAGATAGAATGACAAGAGAAAGCAGAGGGCCCTGAGTTTTAAGTTTGCTCATGTGTGACGCTTCTGCTTCTCTAGACAGTCACAAAATACAGTTTAAAACTTGTAGTATTAAAGAAACTGAAGAAACATCAATGTTTATCAATTCAGATTGATGCACCTTTTAGGGTTTGAGATGATGTCATAACAGAGAAAAAGTGGTGTTGGAAGGCACATCTGGAGGTTATCTAGCTCAGCTGCAGTGCTGCTGACGTGAACTGTGCTGTTGGCATGGTGTGACCTCACGTAGAACAGTGAAAACATATTAAAGAGACATTAGAATAAAATTCAAATGGGCTTTCAGAAATTGACACACATAACTTTTAAAACCAAAACAAATAATAAATATTTTACAGAGAGCTTGATATTTATTTTCATTCCAAATCAAATTAAAATAAAAGTATATATTAAAACCTCCTATTATAAATAAAATGACTGTATTTTAAGACAATTGTAAATGACTCTCCTGTTAAAAGGACAAAACTGTTCAGGAGCAAACCTGTAATTCTTTTGGGTGAATGGTCTGGCAGTTATTTTTGTTCAGAAATGAGTTCATTTCTGAAAGCAGCTACCAATTCCCATTCACCCTAATCAACAGAGTGGAAGAAGCATTGTCGAGGTGCAACGCAGGCAGTAGCTGGCCATATTCCCCTTCTGAAGATACACTTGTCCACCAGCTTTAGAAGCAGGCATGGTCACTCAGCAGGCATGGCCCACAGGCTTAGTAAAGTGGATCTGAAAGGAGCTGAAAGTGCCTCTCCTTTTCTTGCAGCCTTAAAGGAAGACTGTGATAAATCACTCATATAAAATATATCTATATCCAACCAAAAGGAACTCATCCTAGAAGCGCACCAGTGTTGACAACTAACTAAGAGATAGAAAATAGTTATTACTGTACAGTGATGGCCATAGTTGACATGCATTGACTGCTGACCTAGCATTGCCAGATCATGGCTTTGGACATGAAATCTGGCTTTTTTATGTGAAAAGAGAAGAAGAATCTACACAACTTCTTGAAGAGGGAAACTACACTAAATGAAAGAATTCTTCNTGGTTGCCCTTCTTTGGACTTGTTCCAGCACCTCAATGTCCTTCCTGTACTGTGGTGATCAAAACTGGACACAGTACTCGAGGGGCGATCTCACAAGGGCTGAATACAGGGGCACAATCACCTTCCTGCTCCTACTGGTCACGCTGTTTCTGATACAGGCCAGGATGCCATTGGCCTTCTTGGCCACCTGAATTCATGAATAAAATAAAACTGTATTGCGGTAGGTTTGTCATAACTGATCCTCAAGGACAAGTGGTCTGTGTGGACAAATGGAAAAAAGAGAAGATGTTACATCTCTGAGGCTTTAAAATAAAAGCACTATTGCTGCCTCTCTCTTTTCATATAGGGGTTTGGTTTATTTTTGGTTTTGATGGTTGGTTTGTTTTGTTTTAAAGTAAATGCTGGGAGAATGGCATTTTTGGAGGCACTGCGCACTTAATTAGCCACTTTCGCTCTTCTCGAAGTGGACCAGAAGTAAGTGAAACCATAATCCATTTCTTCTGGTACATTTGATTGATTCGAGAGTAAGACATTTGCCCTAGGGGAGAGAGGTATTGCATCTGCACAGAGCTGAACAAATGTTTTTTAATTAATAATTTATTCAGCTCATGCATTTCTTTGTCTGAGTGTAACAGAACACTCCTGGGAAGATCGCTGAAAGCGGAGATTGAACTTGGGACCTTGAATCTGAAACCATGAGTGCCTACTGCCAAAAGTCTACTTTGGCATCATAACCCTGTGATGGGGTCACTCCACTAGAGACTGTTTTTTCACTGGGTATCAGTCAATCACCATTTAACTGGTTGACTGACACCCATCCAAATGCAATCTTTTATTAAGTAATTCATTAAGTTTATTAAATTACACAGAACCCATTTTGGTGACCCAGATTTGCATAGCTTTAATAATGCGCCATGTCCAACAGAAGGAATACAAGATACAGTCTTTCCCTGCCAAGCTTACAGTCCAATTTCTTGCTGGAGTTACTGGGTCAGTGTGATAGACCAGGAGCAGGCATTTTTCAGCTTCAGCCACTCTTGAGGCAGCTCACATCCATATTGTGGAGCCCCAAACTCCACTGGAGTCAGCCCAGAAGAACAGGAAGATCTAAGATAATGAACAGCCGTGATGGAAAGGGTTTCTCCTTCTTTCCTGTGACTTGAGCATGCTTTGAGATACCTTGCTTAGCTGTTGCTGGGACTTTTAAGAAATTTTTATTAGCATGCCTAGAAAGAAAAACTATAACCAATAAGGCCAAAAACTAGCTCAGCCTCCTGCCCTCAACAGGGGAGGGCAGAAAATACCTGGGGAGAGGACATGAGGACAACAGTAACAATCAAGTGGTGATTCTCTTCCCCGTAGGAACTTTCAGGTTTGCCAGAGTTCTTAAGCGCAGGTGCTGCCCAGAGGCTGTATTGGTTCAGACTGATCAAAGTTCAATCAAAAGGTAATTACAGCCTTTAGATCTTTGTGCTGACATCAGGGAAACGGCAGAGATTTCTGGGAGGTCTAGCATGTAGTTTTGCTGCTTACTTGCCAGGGGCTGCAGGAGCAAGGTCACACCAAGACAGCAGGGCTAGCTTTCTACTTTGTCTGCAGATGGAGAGGGACTTTCTTGAGCATCTTAGCTCTAATGAATCATTGGCAGAATAATTTTGGAGGAGTATTATTCTCCCGGAAGCATGCACAAGCACTGTGTTGTAAACATTTATGAATGGATGCCCCAGGTCTTTCCAGGCTAGCCTGACATGTTGAGTGATGTCATTTGTTTCAGCTGTCACACTGGATGAACAGTAACTCTGCTTCCAGGAGAACGTCCGGTGTTTACGGGCATTAAGGTTTCTGAGACTATTCCCTTCAGTCACACTCATTTATTCAAACTCTTTACAGAAGATAAACTCGGAACGGCCAAAAGTGCAGTTAGAAGATTGTTAATTCATTATTTTTATGCAGACATTGTCTGCCTCCCTGACCACACAAAGTGTAACAGCCTCAGTGGTACGAGGCACAGGGATATAATCAATGCCAGGGTCTTGCTGCATCTATAAAAATGCAGTCATCATCCCCTTGTGTTGGTGCTGTTAGGTGCTAGGGGGTCCTACTTTGACATGCCGGCCAGTAAAACTGCTGGGGGGTGTTGAGTACATAGCAACCAAACACTGCTGGATTCAATACAGTCAGAGGAGCTTCTTCCTGTCCCTCCTCTCCAGTGCACCATGTCAGAGTACACAGAATGTGAGTTTTTGACTGAATGTTTTGCTGTCCCAGAGATCTAAAGCCCAATGATCTGTTTCATGGGCAGTAACAAACAACTACGCTCTGTTTGGTGCAGACTGCTTGACAACACGGTCTTTGTCAGCTTGTGCTTCTACATGGAGGCTGTGATGTTTTCAGAATTAATGAAGTGCTTTAGGAGCAAAAATGCTGGTGGGTCTGTCAGATTTGTGCTTCCAAATAATCCAGGGACCCTCATTAATGCATTAGGCACCATTTTTATTCTCGAATTGGTCTCCTGTGTGCCTGAGGTTTGTCTCCAGAGAGTGAACACAGTCAAAAAAATCCTAAAGGGTCTAAGAAACTGAGAACTCGAGTCATGGTGGATGTGCAGAATCCTTTGCCCATCTCTCCAGAGTGACCTGATCTGTTACAACGTGCATGACATGGAGGCTATCTCTTGAAAGAGTCACAGACAGAAGTACATAAGGACCTCCTGCCTCTCTGTCAGGGAATTGGGAGACCTGAGATAGAAACTCTCTAGTGTCTACTTTGAAGTAGGAACTAGCAACACCACCTTCTCTGACAAGGTCTTGATACTGTTCTAGGTGGGCTTGAACACCTGAACTTTTCATAGGGAGTTATTTTTTCCACAAACCAGAAGGTGTTGAGGACCTAGCCTTTATTTTGTCCTGCTGGGGGGCCGCTGTTGTTACAGATCCTGACCTTCATAGAATCATAGAATCATAGAATCATAGAATCACTACGGATTGGAAGGGACCTCAAGGATCAAGGATCAAGTCCAATCCGCCTGCAACAGCAGGATCACCTAAACCAAGTCACACAGGAACCCATCCAGGCGGGTCTTGAATATCTCCAGTGAGGGAGACTCCACAACCCCCCTGGGCAGCCTGTTCCAGCGCTCCATCACCCTCACTGGGAAGAAGTTCTTTGTCAGGTTGATGTGGAACCTCCTATGTTCCAGCTTACAACCATTGCCCCTTGTCCTATCACTACATGACACCAAGAACAGCCCAGTTCCATCCTCCCGACACCCATCCCTCACATATTTATAGACATTAATGAGGTCACCCCTCAGTCTCCATCTCTCATGAGCTCTCCTTGTGCCCTGGAGGTATCAAGCAAAAGGTTCTGATTGGAGCATGGCTTATGTGTGTTTAATTTCATGCATTTACTCCGGTGCTACCTTTTGTCCGTGCAAGGTTCAGCAATGTCAGTTATTCTTACGGCTTTATTTACAGCAAGGCAGCAACACAGAAAAGCCACCTTTGGAACTGGTATCTGCTTCTTGACTTGAGCTGAGCAATTTTTCTCGCAGAATTTAGTGAAACAAGCCGTAAAGTGCTTCAGAAATTGTGTGAGTCCCTGAGGCAGAGCAATAGCTCTAGAAAATGCGTCTGACTGAGAACATACAAAATGGCTTAGATGGCTTAGCAGAAAAATGTCTCGCGCATCAGTTTTGTAAATGTGCTACTTCTGAGGTGTAGTAATAAATATTAATTTTATTTTGACATTTGAAAAAAACATTTCAATGCTGCCTGTGTGCAGTGCAAAATGATTAAAAATTATTGTGGTGTATGAAATCTATGTTTTAGCTGGCGTGATTGCACACTTCTAAAAATGCACAAAGCTGTAATCTTTTAAAATTGTTTTTGCAGTAGAGAGATTAAAATTCAGTGAAGCACTTCATATATTTTTATACAATCATGTTAATTTGGAAGTGACTCAAATAACATTCATTCTATATTAAACATGTCATAACGATCCATATTAACATTTTTTCCTTTCCAATAAAAATAACCATGTCCACAAAGATCTCAACAAGTTCAATTTTCTTTATACCACGAGTCACTAGACAGGTGGCACCAGCTGGCTCAGTTTGTAGGAGATGTGGCAAAAAAGATGAAGTATTTCCACACCAGATCAGCCCTTGGAATATTTCTCCTTCCACCTTCACCTCCTCCCATACCTCCTGCCCTGGATTTTCCCTAATGTGGCAGTGGAGTTGGAGTTCAGATTATTTGCTGCAGGCTGGGATTAGATGGCATTTAAAAGTGTGTGTGGGTGCAGTTCTCCTGCATCTGGTGTCAGGGTTGGGCTGTCAAGGGTCAAATTAAGATCAGAGCATAATGAGAATGAACTCAGTGTGCTTATGAATGGAAGAAGTAAAACTAGAAATTAAATTAATGCTCAAATGTTTAGAAATGCATAGCACAGCTTACCTCTTTCCTATTGGTTGGTCTGAGTTGGTCTGGCCTTTACACTTGGTGGCCCTCCTGTTTTGTCAGTTCTGGATTTCTACCCATTGAAGATTAAAAGGTGTTTATAGCTCTTCTGCATAACAGTTTACACCTGCATGAGAGGGACCACAACGAGAGACGGCGGTCTTGAAGCTCTGCTGTCTTCTGATAGGACCACCATGATCCCTTCTTCACTGACTTTCATCTTTACCCTATTCAAAAGGCTTTCCAAGTGTTCAAAGCATGAACACTTCATCCTTTCTGTGGCAAGCACAGATGTCATGTATCTCTAATCCTTCTGAACTTTTACAACCCATATCTTCTTATCTGTCACGGAGCATTAGGAGGGACAGGTGGCTCTTGTGTGTCTTGTGTCCCTAGATGGACTCCAGATCTAACTCACTATCATTCTCATCCAGGATGTTCAGCTGAGCCTTTACCATTACTGCCCTAGTCCTGCACAGGTGCTTGGGACAGGCTCCTGCTTGCGTTACGTCCAGAACTTTGGATCCTGGCTCACTCTCCCGCATCAAATGCAGATCTTCTCTGCAGGTGTAGGTGCAACATCTCTGCCTATGCTGCAACTGAATGGATGCAGAGCTGCAGATGCTTGCTGGCAATAGTGAAACTTTCTGCAGAAGATGATGGTTTCACTGAAGAACTTGAATGTGCATGTTGGCTGATGCTGCAGTGTGCAGTCTGGTGGAGTATTGCTGGAAAAATGACTGTCGAACAGATGATTTTAGAGAATATTTTGATAAAATTCGTGACTTGCCTATTAGAAATAGTTAAAACTGGATAAAAGATTAGAAGATGTAATGTAGAAACAATATCTGAAGAGTTCTTGGTTGTGTAATGTGAGTGAAAAAACTGTCTTTTGATGCCTTAAAGGTGTTTGGCATTGCAGAGTGCTCTTGCGAAAAGGAGGTGAATCCCAGGTGATACTCTCAGAACACATCTGTATTTAGTGAGATGCTTTTAACAGGCAAATTCTCCCCTTTTCTTTCATGTGACCTTAAGGAAAAAACGCATTAAGAAAGGGTCATTCTGAGAATATGAGTGTACTGTCAATAGGAGACAAGGCTCCTTCTTCATTTCTCTTTAAAATCCAGTAATGACAGTCAACCATTGAAACAATACTAAATTTAGAAAGTCTTACCAGTCTCTGTTGAAACTGAATTTACCTTTGTTACTCTCATATTTTGTGACCACACTTCTTTTGTGCATTGCAGACATACTTTATGTCATACAACAACTCTAGGTGGGAATTTGGAAGAGACCTGTGAATCACTATGCTTCATTCCTGCTAGATATGTCATGAGAGGGAAGCCTTTCTTCCTGAGAAAATTCCTCTTGATATAGAATCATTGAATCACAGAATCATTAGGGATTGGAAGGGATCTCGAAAGATCATCTAGTCCCATCCCTCTGACACAGCAGGATCACCCAGACCAAGTCATACAGTCAGTCTGGGTTGGAAGGGACCACAGGATCATCCAGTTCCTACTCCTCTAACATGGGCAGGGACACCCCACCCTACACCAGTCTGTCCAGAGCTCCATCCAGCCTGGCCTTAAACACCTCCAAGGACGGGGCCTCCACCACCTTCCTGGGCAACCCATTCCAGGCTCTCATCACTCTCACAGTGAAGAACTTCCTCCTCACATTCACTCTGAATCTACCCATCTCCAGCTTTGCTCCATTCCCCCTAGTCCTGTTGCTACCTGACATCCTAAAAAGTCCCTCCCCAGCCTTTCTGTAGGCCCCCTTCAGATACTGGAAGGCCACAATAAGGTCACCTGGGATCCTCCTCTTCTCCAGACTGAACAGCCCCAACTCTCTCAGTCTGGCCTGACAGGAGAGGTGCTCCAGCCATGGCTCCAGCCATGATCATCCTCATGGCCCTCCTCTCCACTTGCTCCAGCAAGTCCACACAAATGTGCAGGGAACTCCCAATATGCTACTGATTGGGATTGGGGCAAATTAGTATCAATGTCAAGACTCTGCACTTGTTAAAGAAAAGTCCGATGCGTCCCAGAAAAAATAGATCTGTCACAATATCCAAATCCAGGAGAGTTCTGCTACTGATCTGACTCTACTGTGTTGTGAGTAGAGAACAGAATAGGAGAACTGCAGCAAAATGAGTGTGTAAGTTTTACTTCTGAAAAATACATGGCATTCAGCATCCAGTTTTTACTGTGACAAGGACTGAAAATGAAAAAGCTGAGAGATGAGTTGAATCCCTTGTGGGAAAAAATACTGAAACACAGTTGGCACTAATGGGATTACAAGGGGATCAAATCTTTTGGATTTCAGTTTGCATGCTGGTTCTGAAGTGCCAGATTTTGCTCCATGGTTATTGTTGGTGTTGGCAGAAAGTCCACTGAGGGTAAGCTCATATAAACTACTTTCATTAAAATGGTCAATCAGGTTATAATTTTGGTGAAATAATAGAGATGACAAACGAAGATTTTGAATTTACAGCTAGATTTCAAGAACTTCTGCTCCTCTTTTCTGTTAGAGGACATCAAGTGATTGTTGTTAGAACTGTAAATTCTCCACTTTGTTTTCAATCACTCCTATTAAAAACTGCATTAAACAGGTAGCACAGGGCCCTTACCCACATCCTAGAATGTGTGCAGTTCCATCTTCACACAGGGTGAGACAAAAAGAAGGCAGTGTGGCCAGATCCAATGCCAGCTTTGCCTTCTGCCATCAGATATATTTGCTGTGACTCAGCTCCAGTTCCAAATGGGTTGTGTTAGTTTTCCCACTGTATTCTCTCAAAACTGATGTGAAAATTAAGATCCTAATCTCTCACTCAGTGCTCTGTTCTGTCTCTCTTTTGGCAATGGGAACTGATAACAGGATGGCCATTCTAGAGGAACTGGCCAGGAGAGCATCTCTATATTGGCATCTTGTCAGAGAAGGCAAACTTGAAGCAATTGAGGATGCATCAGTTTTAATCTCATCTAATCATCGACCTCTCCACTAAAATTTTAAGCAGATTGTCTTCTATACTGACCTGAACATATCCTCTAGATTTTGAAAACAAAATACAAGTCTTTTGATTTTGATTTGGAAAATGAACTAATTTAGAGTAGGTGGTCAGGGGAGTGGCAGTAGGGCTTTCAGGTGTCTGGTGGTTTGGGATGAACTTGAACTTACTTTCTTGAAATGAGAAGCTCTGCATGCCTTTACTTATTCCCTGAACCACGTCTTGCTGCTAACATGTTAACTCTGATGCTTTTTGTTTTCAAAAGAAATTTAGGCAAAAGAGAAGAGTATATCTGCAGCTCTAGTGTGGAAGCTGGCATTGGCAGTACATGATGTCATGGATATTGTCTTCCTACAACTGTATCGATAAAACATCCCCATATGAAATTCTATGTAAGCACAGATCGGATCAATCTCAGTCTCTAGTCTGAGATTCTCTAGGTGGAGAATCTCAAGTCTCCACCTACTACAGTCTGGTGGAGACTTGCTTGCTGAATTTTTCTGGATTTACTTTTTTGTTTCCAGCTGTTTATATGGCTTTAAACAGCCAAAACAACTTGACCTTACTTTGAGTAAAAAGACGGTGTGGTTGCAGTACGGTGATTAGGTAGCCTTACCTTGTCAGCAACATCAGCAACAGGAGCGAAGATGCTCTCTGTACTGCCAGTGGAAATATGGTATTTCCCAAAACAAATCCTATAAAATCTGGTTTCCATTATGAAACAAATCTGGGAACTTGTAGATATTAGTGGAACATAGCATGTTGAATGAAAGCAGTCACTGTAAAACAACTGAATATCTTAAAGTGAACCTGGCTGCCGCTGAAACGAGAAACGTGTGTCCTGCTCACACCCTTTTTCCATCTGTTCTATCCCAGCAGAAATTACTACTTTTTGCAATGTCCTGCTCTTTGAAATTATTCACAGAAAAAGATAGTAGCTCAAAGAGAATTTCCATTTTCCAAAATATGATACACTTCCTCATGTAAGAAAGGGAAACTCTTCATGCCCTGGAAGTAGCCAGCAATTTTGAAGATTAAGGTCACTAAATAGAAAGCAGAAGGTTACTTATTGCAGAAAGACTTTCTGCAAAGGTTCATGACTCACAGGAGGGAACTACCGCTTGCCTGAAAGGCCTGAAGAGGCATTAAGTTAGAGAGCTTCTTCCCATCGGCGTATTTAACAAAGAGCTATCCTTCTGCCTCTGTGACTTGCTGACATCACTTTTCTAATCCACTCTAAATGCTCTTTGATGAAGAGGAGAGTGATGACAACTGAGCCAAGGAACCTGGCTACTTTTTCAACTGCTCTTCAGGAGAAAAATCTACATATTTAGAGAAAGCTAGAGGTCTGAGGTTTTGAAGGCATAAAACCTTGAGCAAAATTATCTCCCAGTTTTCAAAATAGGTCTGAATATGTCAACTTAATAATAGTACAAAGACAAGTTAGTCTCTGTTATGAAGAATTCTTCTTTGCTTGTGAGTAGGAAAACTTATGCAAACTCTTTAGTGACAATGTTCCTTGCCGATTCCCTTAAAACATCACAACACAAATATATCTTGATTAAAGCAGAAAATAGCTCTATATTTCCATTTAATGCCAGCACCTGCATTTGGTTTTTGTTTTTGAAGAATGCAACCATGTTAGATGTTCCCCAAGTTTCTCCTGAGTTTTGCTCTGTACCACTCTCCACTCTTCCATTTTGGAGACAAGGCCATACTTTCAGAGCCTTAGTCTTATTCTGAAGTAGGATCAGGATTATTTTTTAGGAATCTGGTGGCTGGCTTATAAACTAATTTTTCTAGCATTTCTTATGAGGGTTTTGGGAGAAGGCGGTTGAAGAAAGTATGTTACCTCCCTGATCATTTGGAGAACCAATTTTAAAGGTTCAGTCCTGCACATTCAGTTGGTAGTTATTCCAGCAGAGGGCAAGAAAGTATAAGAGATGAAAATGGTGCTATTTTTTCCTGGACAGCCACAGCAGAAATGTTAAACAGTATAGCCTGAGGAGGGAACAGCAAAGCTAATAACCATCTCCCTCTTAGGTCATAATGGCTTTTAAAGAGCCTTTTACGCTTCAAGGATAACTGTAGAAAGACAAGGTAGAAAAGGAGCAGAGACCACCAGAGCTGCCAACCGTTGTGTATTGCTTTGTCAGCACAAGTTTCTTCAGCTGAGATCTGATTTCTGGGGCGTGTGAAGGAAATCTGTGCATGGTGGTATCTTTTCAAACCAGTGCCCACTGCTTAGACTAGCAGTGGGGTAAAGGGGCACTCAGCTGCCCGTCTGACGCAGGGCTCTTATATTTGTCAGTTGTTATGGCTGTTGAGTCCAACTCTGTGAAGGAAGGCTACCTTCCTCTCTACAGGGAACTCATGTTGACCTCAAGTCTTAGAAGCTTGACCTGATGCTAAGGAGGAGACACTCAGGACTTCTTACTCAACATGAGTAAGGTTCTATTATTTTCACGCATGTGCTGTTGTGGTGTGTGTATGTTAAGGAGACACACGAGGAAACAGTCACAACTTTCAATTGTTATGTAGAATTAACTCAAAGAACATCCAACTCAAGACTGCAGATCTCATTTGTTACGCGGCAGTGTGTTTTTACAAAGGTATGCCTCAACTTTCTTCAAGTTAAAGAGTTGGTGTGTAGCCCGTCTCCCAGCTAGAAAAAACCCACTCTGGTGCAATCCTTCTGTTAACGCCCAAGCTTTGTGATACTATTATTTGCTGTTAATGGCTCCTTACGAATGAAAAAGTGTGATCTGCACACAAGGTGCAGCCACCTGTCCTTCCCCTTTGGATTTTCCTAATTTCAGCTCAGTAAACTATGTAACTCATAAATAATCAATCTTATACTCTTATTTTTCCACCAACGATGGAGCAACAAATTATATTTCTCATGATAATAGAAGCAGAATCTCGAGGAATAAAACAAACCTTTGTTGTCATAGCTGATCACAACAAATCATAAATGGCTAAGAAGACTGGTAATCATTTGAGCAAAGTAAAAAGATATTTTATGTGATAATAATAACAAAACAAAACTGAGAGTGGTTGAATACCCAAACTATACACTAATAAAAATATTTTGATAATTATCTGTTTAAAGAATAGCAATTCATTTTGGACCACTCAAGTGTTAGGATGAGGTCATGTGAGGTCAGTTTTGCTTCTTTGTGTGTGGTTGTTAGTTATGACCATACTACAAGATGAATATTTCTTCATTGCTTAAGTTTCTAAAACCACATTCTGTTCACATAGACAGAAATACAAACTCCAGAGTAAAACTGAGATCACAGTATCACAGCATCACAGCAATAATAAGGTTGGAAAAGACCTTAGAGATCATCCAGTCCAACCTAAATCCAAATAAACCCAGTAATCCTAACATCTAACATCTAGATCATGCCACTCAGCACCTCATCCAGCCTAACCTTGAACACCAACAGAACACATAGTTTTGTAATTCTGGTAAACACAAAAGACCACTGGATAGATTTTTTTTTTTTCATTTCTTCAATATGGAACAGTCATATCTCATATGAGAAAAGCAATAACTATATTTTGAGCATCTTTTATTTTGGCTCATCTATTTTCTCTAGTACTTTTGATTAGCTTATGGCTAAACGTCTGTTCCATTTTTGGTATCTGGATGGTAACATTTCGAAAGAGTGTTAGGGAGAGAAAAATTTTCCTGTAAAATGTTACCCTCATAATATCTAGTGTTTGTTTGCAGTGATGCTTTCCCCAAGTCATTTTCCCAAGCTTGAGTTATATATAAACCTAAATATTTTAATGTTATGAATTAATTTTTTGACCAATCTATTATAAGAAGTATCTTTTCATGCAGAAATCCATTGAGCTGCAGAGATATTTCCCTGATACAGAATACATCAGGTACTTTACATATTCCTGAAATAAAGGACTCACTTCTTACTTTGAAACTGTGCAAGGCTGACAGTAGTGGCCTCAGCCACCTGTAGTAAGTAGAAAAGTTTTACCATCAGTTGTCATTAGAAAAATCAGAAGGGGAAACTACTCTCCCTAATCTCAGCCACTGGTCTTTCCACAAGGTCAGGTGGAGTGGCTCGTAGGAAGAGAAACTACAGGCCAAGAGAACATTCTGGAAACTGTAATGGATATTTGAGATCCTGAAAATAAATGTACAAATCGTTGGCAGTAGTTTGATAACTCAGGCACAGGTCCCTCGGTAGTATCTCCTGCTACCAGCTGAGGCAGTTGTGTTTTAAGTGTTATTAGGATGAAATGAGTTACGCCTGAATGTGACCATTCTCTCCACTGACCACATGCAGTCTTTGTCACCTTCAAAACTGGAGTCCTGCTTCAGGCTTTGCAACTGATCAAATGAATTCTAACTCTAGGAGACTCTTAACTGAACCAGCTCTGTCAGCCATCTCTATGCAATTCTTTGTATCTGGCTTACGGAGGTAGTCTTAAAAAATGTTTTGCTCCATTGATTTTTTTGCTAGAACACTCTTGTACCTCATTACTTATTTTTTTCTGTTTAGGTACAATTCAGGTCCTGGAAGCATGCTCTAAGCAGAGAAGTTATCAAAACTCATGTGAAATCCCGTTCTTGGAGCATTTACAATGAAAATGTTTGTAAAATGTATGCCCACAAACATCACAGAATAGTGAAAGAAATGTCATTTTCTTAAACTGTGCTTAAAAACTCTGGAATTCCATCAGGGATTAGCACTTTTCTCCCAGTCTTCTCTCGCAGCCCAGTCACCCTTTCTCTTCTAACCACATTTTTGTTTTTTTTTTCCCTAAAGTTCAGAATACTTTGTTCAAGAATCCAAACTGTGTGTTCTCTGTTCACTATTCTCATTTCATTTTTCCCCTCTTGGCCTTCAATATCCAAAATAATCTGTAAAGGGATGTTTCTTATAAAAATTATACTTTTAATAATAATTTCACTAATAATTTTTTTCTATAAAATATTTTGGATACTGAATTTGAAATAAACCTCCGTGTACTTGTGCCAGGTTTTTCTAAGTGACAAAGAAAACTCTTGGAGAAATTAATGGCAAAACCTGCAACACTAATATATTTACACTACATTAGTTGTAATGCCCAGTTTTAGAAGATTTAATGCCTAAAATTATGCAAATTCTGTTCTTATTGAACATTGCCTAAAGGTAGATTAATATTGATTTAGTTTGATTGAATTCCTGATTGAAACTGGGAATGGAATTCAACTTAAAGAGCAGCAAAGCAAGTCCTGAGTACCTGTTTCTTGAAGTGAAAGGACAGCTATCCCTGACTCACCCAATGTCTATTTTAAAAAAGGGATTCCTCTTGCAGAAGTCAGATAAAGGTTTCGATCTGAAAGCTGCAGTACTTTGGATCCACTTTGCCTTTCAGAGCCATTTACCATAATACTTCTCAAAAGTAATTGAGAGAAAAGTAGTAGTCCTGCCACGTTCTGACCTATCAATACCTGGTTTGTCACTGGGGATATGACTCTGTCCCTATCGCTTTTATTGCGTTTCTTGCCAGAAGTCAAGAATGGGGTACGCAGCATTTTATTCTGTAACGTGCATGATAGTGTCTACCATATGTTCCCCCTACATTTTTAAAAATACACGATGAGAACATATGCATTTTATTCACCGACTCTCTTATGCCAACACTTGTCTGAAATGCCTGTAAAGGATGCAATGTCTTGTGATAGTATAAAGATCTTTCGAATGCAATTAAAATTATTCTGAATGCTTTGGGGTGTTTTAAACAGAACTTCATGGACTGCTTAGAACTGTTTTCCAGGGCTTGGTGTTTTGCAGTTTACCTAAGTTCTAACTGTGTGTAGATGACAGGTCATCATCATATTTAGCTGGTGCTTAAGCATCCAGGATATGTGAACTTTGGAGAAGTTTGACATCAGACTTGAAGTGAGAATTTAGTATTGAGATTAGGTCTGTGTAGTGGCTGTATAAATATAATCTCACTGTTTTGCTCTTGAACATAAGATTTTAAGTGTGATACTAGGAACATGTTCAAGTATTTCTTCTATTTTGACACTAAAAATGTGAAAATTTTAAAGATGTCTCATATAAAAATGTACTTCAGTGAATGCTGGGCAAATAGTTTTTGCACGTTCTTTGAGAAGCTCAGTTTTTCTGATCACTTGAATAAAATGTGAAAAAAACCTAAATATTTAGTTGTTCGGATGTTGATACAAAAATTTGAAGTGTTTGTATGGGCATCAGGCATAGAGCAAGCAGACCTTTGAATAAAGGCACTAAAGAACACTAAGCCCATCAATTTATGGATACAAGCTTGGTGACGTCAGCAATATTACACAGGTTAGGATGCTCTAATATCAAAGGTTTTGCAAGGAGAGCGAGAGCTTTGTTG
Source organism: Rhinopomastus cyanomelas (assembly GCA_013400115.1). Lineage (NCBI taxonomy): Eukaryota > Metazoa > Chordata > Aves > Bucerotiformes > Rhinopomastidae > Rhinopomastus > Rhinopomastus cyanomelas. The sequence continues at coordinate 199,502 of VXBP01001094.1, read as the reverse complement.
CATTCTGCATGCAACAGAATGGCTATGGATACTGAAATCGTAGAACCATAGAATTATAGAACCTGATGTCTGATTTGTTCATGAGTTAGAGGAGTTTATATGGGCAAGAGTTTTCCAGAAGATTTATCAGATGAAAATGTTTTAGGAAAGCAATGTATGATCGAAGAGCTCAGGTTATGGAACCACACAAGGAGTAGGTGCATGGAAGGAGTGAGTGGTGTAATGCTGGTGATCCTTCTGTGAGTGCTCTAAATGTCAGGCTGTGAACAGGAGCTGGTATCTAAAATACAGAGTGGTATCATGGAGCGAAGCTGAAAGTCATGAGTAACTGACAGATTTGTGTGAGTAACCTTTTATAATGCCTCTTTAGAAAGGAGTTCCTAATTGTTTCTCTTTGATGCTCTTTTCTATCAAGATTTGCATTTGTGGGTGTTTGTACTGTCAAGGGTAATTCACTATTTATGGTAGAATTCATTAACATTGGTTGTTGTACCGTGTTTTTTAATCACCAGCAACATGTGTTGCAGGGTACCAATTTGCATCTGTTATGCCTATCAGTCTGAAGTGGATTAGCAACTAAGACACTTTCTAAACTAGTTCAAGTAACATCCACATAAAAATGAGGAGATTAGACATAAATGGTGATGCGCCACACCCACAGACACGTTCCTCTGGCCACAAGAGTGGGTTCACTGGGAGAACCTTGCTTGCCTTTTCAGTATGTTTATATTTGACTAATACACACATCAGAGTTTTCATTGGCAATGTGTCCAGTCTAAAATTGGAGAGGAACAGGAGTAGGTCTCAAGGCAGCTTTGACATTTGTGTCTGAGGAACCTTTTAGAGCCACTTTTTTTTCCTCTAAACTACACAGAATTATAGGCTTTTTGTGATCAAAAGAAATTTAGTAAAAGAAGAATTCTTTAGTCTTCATTTTTTCTGTGAATATTTGCAGCCTCTGCTTTGGCAGCAGCTTGACGTGAAAACACAGCTAAGGTGGCAAATTTGTAATTTTGATGGAATTATAGAATAAAGTGAGTTGGAAAGAACCTCTGAAAGTAAACTAGTCTAACCTCCTGGTGAGAACAGGACTGATTTTGCAGCAGAGCAGGCTGCTCAGGGCTTTTGTCCAGGCAGAATTTCGGTAGTTCCAAGAGTGGAGGTCCCATAGCATCTCTCTACAGCCTGGTCTAGTGCTTGATCACTCTCAGAGGATGTATTTTTTTCTAATATCTGATTAGAATTTTTGGGGTCGTAGCTTGCATCTGCTGCCCTGTGTCGTGTCACTGTGCGCCTTCTGGAAGAGTCTGGCTCTGTCTCTTAACCCAAACCCATCAGGTAGTGGCATACAAGAAAATATAGCTGCTAGTGCAGCCTGGGAGGCTGTTTCCTTCCATTATGCAAAGGATGCTTTGCTAGTTCAACTTGTTGTCCACCAGGACACCTAGGGCCTTTCCTGAAAGGTTTCTTTCTGTACACTTTTCTGAATGCAGTAGAAACACATAGTCAGAGGAAAAGATGGAACGCAAGTCTGAAATCTGAGTGACTAAGTCTGTACACCAACTATGCAGACAGTATCCACTGTTTTCCCATATGGAGGCTCCTGCTCTGAACTTTCTTTAGGAATAGCATGTCCAGTACAAAGAAAGTTTGTGCAGAAATGCTGCTTAATTCTGACAGTGAAAATAGGTGCCTAAAGCTGGATGGTTGATGAACTCAGTTTTATGCCATATTGAAATGAAACAGATTATTAAAATTTACTTTTTATTTACGGAGTAGTGTGATCATACATTGGGCACTTCTGCAAGACTTCAGTGAATCATGGTTACAACTCCAAATCAGAAATATTTTGGTTTGTGTTACTGGCGGACATAGAGTGACTAGTAAAAGGGCCCTGGGATACTATATTTATGAGATTTGTTTTATGGGATCCTTTTTTTCCTTACTTTTGTTGGATTTGGGAGCAATATTTTTATATTTTCCATTAAGTGTTCTAATTAAAATGAAACCTGGAAATCTGACAAATAAAATAAAGTGTATAAAAAATCGTTTCAAGGAAATCAAGGTAGATTGTATTCGGAAAAAAGACTTACAGCATAAAAGGCTTGAGGTATCAAAACACTATTTAGAGTCCAAAGTATACAGAAGAAAAGGTGTTTTAAATGAGTATTTAATGAATAATATGCTGCCGAAACACTAGTTATTGCTGGCATTAGCTGGAAGGAAATGAAAACTAAGTGCTAAAAGAATAAAGATATCTCTAATGTACAATAGTGTTCTGAGAAAAAGAAGTTAAAATCTGAAGCCTTGATTGTAAAGCCACACAGAGCAGCATGAAGCTTTACAAGCTCTTTCTACTTCAGTTAATGCCTGCACATTTCAGAAACTACAAAGATGGAAAACAAACGGTGTCTTATAATTGTCAAACTGTACAGCAACGTTTCAGAGCTAATCCCTTTCAGGGTGGACCAATATTCTAATTAGCTTTTCCTCTTAACTTACAGTTTGAAGTGATCCCAATTTGTGATAATTTTTTCTTTCAGTTGATAAAGTTTTTTAGGTAGCATTTGCTCTTCAGTACCCTTTCCTGCTCTGGTTACTGTTCCAGAGCTTTATTGTGGACCACAAAACCTAGGCATGTTTCTTCTCCAGCTTGTGCAATGTCAAAAGACCACTGGATAGATTCAGAGCAATTCTTTACTCATTCAGAGCAATTCTTTCCAGTACCCATATACACTGGGAAGAAGCATTACAATGTGAGGAAGTAAAGGAAGGGTATTTCGGTGAGCAATATATATTCCTGACCCAAGTGACAGAGAAGCCAACAAGGAGAAGTGCTCCTAATGGATTTCATACTCACCTACGAGAAGGTTTTTTGGAGATGTTAATGTCAAAAGAAGCTTTGGCTGCAGTGACCTAAAGAAGGTGGAGTTCAGGGTCCTGAGGGAAGAAAAGAGAGTAAAAATCACACTCACAGCCTCAGACTTGAGGACACCAGAGTAAGGGTCCTATGGGATAAACACTTAGAGGAAGAGAGGCCCAAGAAAGCTGCTTAATATTTTATAATATCCTCCATGCAGTGAGTCAGAAGTCCTTGTAGATCAATTGTAGATGAACAAGAAATTCCTATCCAAACTCAAATACATAAAGGAAGCATATAACTTGGGCTCTAAGATACAGAAGAGTAGGGTATGGTATATAAAACCTGTAGGTTACAGCTTTGGAGTAACTGTTGTGATTTGAGAATGGAGCAATTTTGGATTTCAGTTCTGCATACCACTGATTGCTACTCACATGAACTGCTCAGTTCCTAAATGACCATACAAAACGTGTGCCTGAAGTTGCTTTCTGGTAAGATCCTTCCTATTTTCAAAAGATGGCCATCCTGTATTTTCAAGTGTTATCTAGATACTAAATAGTCAAAGGCAGAGTAAAACGTAGATTCCAAGAACCTGAATTATTTAAAAACAGGAACTTAAACCTTTCAAGCTGTTTAGGGTGATTTGAATGATTTCTTCTTGTAACTTAGGCATTTCATTGTCTGATGGAAGAGAAGATGTCATACGATCTAGAATCATAGAATCATTAGGGATTGGAAGGGACCCTGAAAGATCATCTAGTCCAATCCACCTGCAACAGCAGGATCACCTAGGCCAAGTCACACAGGAACACATCCAGGTGGGTCTTAAACGTCTTCAGTGAAGGAGAATCCACAACTCCCCTGGGCAGCCTGTTCCAGTGCTCGGTCACCCTCACTGGGAAGTAGTTCTTTCTCAGGTTGATGTGGAACCTCCTATGTTCCAGCTTACAGCCATTGACCCTCGTCCTATCACTGGATGACACTGAGAAGAGCCTAGCTCCATCCTCTTGACACCGGCCTTTCAAATATTTACAGACATTACTGATGTCACTCCTCAGTCTCATCTCCAAGCTCAAGAGACTCAGCTCCCTCAGCCTCTCCTCATAAAGGGGGTGTTCCACTTCCTTCATCATCCTCATTGCTCTTTGCTGGACTCCCTCCAGCAGCTCTACATCCCTCTTGAAGTGAGGGGCCCACAACTGGACACAATACTCCAAATGTGGTCTCACCAGGCAGAAGAACCTCTCTTGATCTTCTAACCAACGCCCTTCTGATCCACCCCAGGATGCTGTTAGCCCTCTTGGCCACAAGAGCACACTGCTGGCTCATGGTCATCCTGCTCTCCACAAGGAACCCCAGGTCCCTTTCTCCTACACTGGTCTCCAACTGGTCAGTCTCCAGCCTATACTGCTACCTGGGTTTGTTCTTGCCCAGATGTAAGACTCTACACTTACCGTTGTTAGAGTTCATCACATTTCTCCCTGCCCAGCTCTCCAGCCTGTCCAGGTTCTGCTGAATGGCAGCACAGTCTGCTGGGGTGTCGGCGACACCACCCAGCTTTGTGTCATCAGCAAACTTGCTCACAGTGCACTCTAATCCCTCGTTCAAGGGATGTTCACAGTAAATCCTAGAGATATCCCACAAATATCAACGCAATTTGGTTTTTCTGCATTCAGATTAGCTTTTCTAAATATACCAGTAAAAAATGCCAGTAAACCATTAAAGCTGTGTAGGCAGAAAGCACAGTGAGCATTGTTACAGCCTGAGTGACAATTGGCTGTTTGAAAGAAAATGAATCAGTCATATTTGGCAGGTTACAACAAAACACTGACTTTTACAGCGTTATGTGCCTACCTTCCTCCTCTATGTCTTAATAATCTGCCCATTTCTATCGCACACATAGGTACACCTCACTGCAATCTTTTATCTTAGATGTTATCATGTTAATAAGGAAATTTTTAATGTGTGGTTTCTGTCACACTGAACTGAGAGCGTGTAGTATGAAGCATCTGTTAAACGTGTTGAGGTTTTTTTTAGCAAACTAGATGTTTTGAACACATTTAGATAGTTGTGATAAGTACTTTTGCCTCAGGTATCATCACTAAAAATATTGTAATTCTTTTTAGAATGAATGTATCTGTGGTGAAACTTAAGCATGGTTTCTGGCACTACACCAGTACAAATTCAGCAGATTACTTTGAATAGCTTCAGAATATTTCCAGATATAAATGTGTTTTGACAAACATTGTGAAGAAAAAAGTTCCTATTATTATCACTGGCTTTTGAACTGAAGTCTAACAACAACTTTCCTGAATGTATTTTGGGGTAAGATAGCGTGACTGGTCTTACTGCTGTTGTAGCTCATGAGATAGCAAGCATTCTCTTAGACTCTAATGATCAATACGTTAAACAGTTGAATTTATTGTTCCAATATACTAAAAGTCTCACTGCTGAGCTATCACATGAATTTTTAATTATGGGAGAGTAATAATGCAAAGCTGTTTCCTATTTATATAGTATTTCCGTAAACTGTGCGCTGCTTCTGATAACTGACCACAGCACTTTGGAAAAGAATTTCCTCTTGCCACAGAATTTTATCTTTCAGTGGTTGTGTCTAGGCTATAGATGGAGAGAATGTATTTATTGGTTATCCACAAATTAAACTAGCATCATGTCCTCTTTTTGTGTTACATGCAGAATGATCCTTTGTACATCTAATTTTCTAACTGCAGTGTCAGGGTGATTTATCTGCTTTCCCCCTATAGTTAGTGTTATTAGAAGATGTGTGCACTGCTAAAAAAGATCTAGAAATTCTTCATGATCTGAAGAAGGTGATACTTGGATTGGAAGCTCCAGAGAAAATGGGCTTGATTCAGAGTTAACTCACTGGAGTTGCTTTCCCTCGTTGTGGTGTCTTAAACTGGTAGCTGAAGTCAGCACTGTGTTGTTGCAAATTTGTGTCTGAGACAAAGAACAAAAGATCTGATCACTGGAGATAACTAAATTGATATTCAACTTAAAAAGATCGATGTAGAACCATTCTTATCAGTTAGCCTTCTAGATTATTTGTATGATGAAACTTCATTCACTTTGTGCATTAAATTTACAATTTCTTCGGCTTAGGATAAAGCAAGTCTTTTAGAAGCAGTTCTCTGTGAATGGCAAGAAAACCTGAGATAGGCTCATTGCCTTCCCTCCTTACATTTCAGTCACAGTCTGCCCAAGGCATATGCTGCCTTTACTCGTGATTGATGGCACACTTTCAAATGTATTCTTCATATCATTTGAGCAACCCATTTCTCAAAAAAGAGTAATAAATTGCTATGAGTGATTGGACAAGTCAGATTTCATGAGTTAATATAATTATTTACTCTTCTTTTGGTAACAATTGACTTTCCTCAGAAGGTTGTATTTCTGCCAAAAGGATGTACACATCAGTATCACAACTAGTATCTAAAGTATAATATTTGACTTTGTCTTTAAGAATTATGATCCTTGTTCTGCAAGTCTCTAGTGCTCATGTTGGACAACCAGAGGACTGGCAGGCAATGAAAAAAAAAAAGGGATATTTATTTAATGCAACTTTGTGGATAATCAAGATCCTTTGCATTGCATTGTTAACAAATGAATGGAATAACTGTTATACAAAATATCAGTGCCTGGATTTGAACCAGTTGGTGTAATTTGTTCTGTCTTGTTTTTTATGCCACCCCAAGAGGTTTTCTTTATAATCTGTTTACTCTGTGTATTATGAGTCTTGGGTGTAGAGGAGTAACATGTCCTGCACTAAAGCAATACAGCAAACAGAAGTGATGATTTTCCTAACCAGCCTGCAAAGCGCTTTCCACTGGCAGTTCCACCAAGAATTGGGAATGTATTCACTCTGCCAGGTGTGTAGCAAAAGCTGTGAATACAAATACAGTATAAAATATCTAAGGGGAATATTCCTCAGGGAATAATGCTATGGGAAGTGAAGGGCAGAAACAAGGTTTCAGGAAGCACTTTTCCTTCAGAATGACTGAGCTTCTAAATGTGGTTTTGATGGCAGGTACTCAGAAGACAGAGGCATACGTGAATTAAAGCCCACTCTGCGAATTTCCCTCAAGTGCTGGGAATTAATTAAATGACCTTTATAAAACTCTCCTACTGTGCAGCAGCAAATCAACTAATGCACTAAACTCTACACTTTTTTTGCATACAGCCCTGCTATTGCAACTATCATGGATAAATGTTAAGATTGTAAGACCATAGTCTTAGCCAAACCTGATATCTGAAGTTGCAGAGGATTGATTCGTTCCCCTTATCTCCAGACGTATGATGAAGGAGTCTAATTCAGGGTCAAACTGACTTTGCAGTCAACAAATATAACATTAATTCCAGAAGTCAATTTTAGCCTATTTTTCTGTTTCCATTGATCACAGAGGGAATATAGTGGGGTCAGTCTACCCTCAAATGATATGTCATAATGAAATACTTGAATTAAAGTGGGATAAATATCTTTGTGATCAGTTAGTACAGCTGGGATCAGCCAGGATCAGCCTAACAGGTCTCAAGAGCATAATGAAACTCAATTTTCTTGCTCTTAGGATGAGGTAAAATAATATTGTCTTTGGGGACTGTTAAATAGCTTTCATGTTTATGGCAGTGATCTGTCCTCAACTGGCTTTGTGCCCAGCCTGTGGCTGTTCAGTGGGACAGCAGAATTTTCTTTATGTGTCAGTCCATGTGCAAACACTAAATGAGTGACTTAGCTCTGGTACTAAATACTTACTGCCCTGCCCCTGTACCTCACCCCAGGCTGTGGCCTCTTGCGCCGGTTCTGCCTCCTCCGTAGGCTTGCCCCATTCAATTGTGGTGGCTCTGGGCTATGGGTTTTCGCTGGCTCTCCCCAGAAACAGTTCTTTAAAAGAGGCAGAGTAGCTCCCCAGCCTTTAGAGAGCACTAAGTAGTGTTTGAGTTTGTTCAGAGTTGAGTTTGTTTGAGAGAAAGGATTGCTGTAAGGCAGTCACCACACTTGCAATTCAGGAAGCCACAGAACTAGCCACTGTTAAGCAGCAATTTGTAAGTCTAGGTAAAAAAGGCACTGTAAAAAGGCAGCAACATTAAACAATCCAGTTATAATGCAACTGAGACGCTTTAGAAAAGCAGGATTAACGTCCCAGAACATTGCTGTCATAGCTATTTGGCTTTTGAACTGGATGACTTGTAAAGGTCTCTTCCAAGCCAAAATATTCTGTGATTTTATGATTCTATCTTAACTCTGGGAAAGAAATTAGTATCTCTGAATGACTCTACATTACAGAACTGGTGAAGAAGAGTATTGATGATGGTGCTCTTGTGGTCTCATCCTAACCTTTGTTATTATTACAATACTACATCAGCTAGTTTCTCCTTGAACTGGTCCATGCTTTTAGTTGGCAAGGAAGAATTCAGAGTAAACCAATTTTGTGTTGAAACACTATCATTTTCAAAAGTGCTTTGGGTAGCTCCAAGTAAGATAGACATATTCCCCCTCATTGTTCATCTAACCCTTATATCTCTTTATACAGGAAGGGCTAAGTGATTGTGCCTCTAGTCCAAAATAGCCTGCTTAAACATAGGGACAGGGAGATTGATCATATGCACCAATTAGCTGTATGTTTCAGTGTTCCAGCAGGATCACAGGCAAACTTGTCCTTGCACTTTTTGCTATATCCTAATACAGGTATCCATATCACAGTATCACAGTACTACCAAGGTTGGAAGAGACCTCATAGATCATCAAGTCTAACCTGTCACCACAGAGCTCAAGGCTAGACCATGGCACCAAGTGTACGAAGATGTAGGTAGCCTTTCAGTGCAGAATTATAACAGCCTTTTGAAATCATGAACACTGTGTGTGTCTCACTTAGATACATAAAATATTGGAAGAAAATAACCTCTTGAAGATGGCATTAACTATTACAAAAGCCTGCAGGAATCTAGTAATAATAAAACAGCTCAACAGCGCACAAATTTCTGACAGCTATTAAGTTTATAAGAGAACAATATAAATCCCAGAAGTGCATGTCTGATGGGCTGTTTGATCACAATCTAGAAAAGATACAGCAAAAATACAAAGATAGCTGTACATACAATTTTGTGTAATCTTCTCTGGTTTCTCAGTTGTGAATTTTCAGAGGCAAGAATGTTGACTAATGATAGAATCATAGAATCATTAGGGATGGGAAGGGACCTCGAAAGATCACCTAGTCCAATCCCCCTGACACAGCAGGATCACCTAGACCAGTCGCACAGGAACACATCCAGGTGGGACTTAAACGTCTCCAGTGAAGGAGACTCCACAACCCCCTTGGGCAGCCTGTTCCAGGGCTTTCATAAAAATTGATTCTCAAACATTTTGACTACACGCAGCAGTGAGAGCGCCAGTCCCCAAACGCTATTTTATCGAGGTTTCTGGGTGATCTGGGGGTTCCCTGAATGGGAAAGCTCAGGGTAGAAGGGAAGGCAGCTGCTGAGGTGTGGGTACTCTCATGGGAGAAGCTGGGCAAACACCGCAGGGGGTGCAGAGCCATAGCCTTTAAGGGAGGCAGAACCAGAAGTTGCACTCAGACTGCACGCAGCAGCGGGAACACCAGCCGCTTTCACCGCTTTAGCTGCTTCAACCACCAGGGGGGCAATAAAAGAAAAAAATGGTAACAGTGTGGCAGCAGAGGAAGACCAGGATTCAGTCACCATTGCACATGGATGTGGGAGTCCAAACAGAGCTGTCCAACAGGATGAGGTTCTGCAGGTGACAGGTTGCCAAGAATTTGGCACTTTTTTGCATTTTCCTGGCTGCATACGGTGCAAGCAGGTAGATTATCTGCTTGATCAGGCAGCACAGTTGCAAGATGAAGTTGAAAGGCTGCAAGCTGAACTAGAAAGTCTCAGAAGAATTAGAGAGGCTGAAATAGAGGTAGACAGGTGGAGCCAGGCTCAGCAGGCCCAGATTCAGGGGGGCCTATATCCTATAGTTCTCAGATGGAACACAGAAGCCCAAATAGAAGGGGTGAGTGGAACCAAGTGCAGGGTCATGGCAGAAGGTGAGTACCACCCTTGCCTGCCTCATCTCCCCAGTTGCCACTGAGTAATAGATATAAGCTCCTATTGGAAAACAGCCAGTCTAATAAGGATATAGAGGATAGACAGCCCACACTGGAGGTCCTGGCAAGGTTGCATAAACCCAGGAAGTCTTCCAGTAATATGATGACCTCCTGCACAAAAGCAGAGAAGGGTCCCAGTTATTGCAGACTCGCTCCTGAAAGGGACTGAGGGCCCAATATGCAGAGCTGACCCTCATCATAGGGAAGTCTGCAGTTTACCTGGAGCCTGAATCAGGGACATCACTAGGTTCCTCCCTAACCTGGTGAAATCAGCTCACTATAACCTGTTGCTGATCTTCCAGACAGATGGGGAGAAAGCTGTATTCCATAGCCTGAGGGGAATGAAGAAAGACCTTAAGGCATTAGGACGTTTGATGAAAGACTTTGGGACACACATTGTATTCTCGCAATTTCTTCCATTTTGGGGTGAGGACACAGGCTGGAATAGAAGGACTCAGTCCATTAATGACTGGCTACGAGACTGATGTTACAGGCAGGGCTTTGATAACAACGGGTTTTACCAGGCACCAGACATTGCAGATACAAATGGGAGGGGTTTAACTCAGATGGAAAAAAGTGTTCTGGGTCAGGATTTGGCAGGACTCCTTCAGAGGACTTTCAACTAGATTTGAGGTGGGGTGGGATAGTTGATGGGCGAGCACCAGTGGGACAGAGCTCTGGTCTTAATAAAAACCAGGTGGCCTCTCGCTGTCCTAGGGTGAAATAGGAGCACTCAGCTCGCTCCCTGAAATGCCTGTACACCAATGCATGCAGCATGGGGAATAAGCAGGAAGAGTTAGAAATCCGTGTCCACTCAAGTGATTATGATTTGGTGGCAATTACGGAGACCTGGTGGGACAGCTCGCATGACTGGAGTGCGGTCATGGACGGCTATGTCCTTTTTAAGAGGGACAGGTCAGCAAGGTGGGGTGGAAGAGGTGCTCTTTACGCAAGAGAACAACTGGAATGTATTGACTTCTGTCCAGGGGTGGATGAAGAGGGAGTAGAGAGTTTGTGGGTGCGGATTATGGGGCAGGCTGGCATGGGTGACAATGTTGTGGGTGTCTATTACAGGCCTCCAGATTAGAAGGAGGAAGTTGATGAGGTCTTCTCCTGGCAGCTGACAGCAGCCTCACAGCTGCAGGCCTTGGTCCTCGTGGGGGATTTTAACTACCCAGACATCTGCTGGGAGACCCACTCGGACAGCTACCCACAGTCCAGGAGGTTCCTCCAGTGCATTGGTGACAATTTCCTGATGCAAATGGTGGAGTAGCCCACTAGGAGAGGAGCACTGCTGGATCTTGTACTCACCAACAAGGCAGGTCTGGTTGAAGCAGTGAAGGTTGAGGGCAGCCTTGGATGCAGTGACCATGAGATGGTGGAGTTCAGGGTCTCATGTGGTAGAAATAGACTGCTGAGGCTCCAGAGGAAGTTGAGGAAAGACAGAAGCCTGCCTTAGTTAATGAGGACTGGGCTAGGGATAAGTTGAGCAAACTGGACGTACACAAATCCGTGGGCCCAGAGGGGAAGCACCGACGCATATTAAGGGAGACAGCAGACATCATTGCTAAGCCACTCTCCATCATCTTTGCTAAGTCATGGGGATCAAGAGAGGTGCATAGGGACTGTAGGATAGCCAATGTAACTCCAATCTTCAAAAAAATTAAGAAGGAGTATCCAGATAACTATAGACCAGTCAGCCTCAACTCCATCCCAGGAAAGATGATGGAACAATTTGTTCTAGAGGCTGTCACCAGGCACATCAAGGACAAGAGAGTCATTAGGGACAGTCAGCATGGCTTTACAAAGGGGAAGTCATGCTTGACCAACATGATAGCCTTTGATGAGGGCATAACCAGGTGGATAGATGGTGGCAAAGCATTGGATGTGGTCTATCTTGACACAGTCTCTCACAGCATCTTTGCAGCCAAACTGAGGCAGTGTGGTCTAGATTTTCTGGTAGTGAGGTGGATTGTAAACTGGCTACAGGGTAGAAGTCAGAGAGTAGCGATCAATGGAACAGAGTCTGGTTGGAGGCCTGTATCAAGCGTAGTGCCCCAGGTGTTGGTGCTAGGACCAGTCCTGTTCAATCTATTCATTGATGACTTGTCTGAGGGATTAGGGTGCACTGTTAGGAAGTTTGTTGATGACAGAAAGCTGGGTGGTGTTGCCAACATCCCCAGCAGATTGTGCTGCCATTCAGAGAGATCTGGACAGGCTGGAGAGCTGGGCAGGGGGAATTTAATGTACTCTAACAAGGGTAAGTGTAGAGTCTTACATCTGGGCAAGAGCAACCCCAGGTACCAGTATAAGTTGGAGACTGACCTGTTAGAGAGCACTGTCCTTTCAGTGCCTGAGCACTGAAAGGGACCTGGGGGTCCTTGTAGACAGCAGGATGACCATGAGCCAGCAGTGTGCTCTTGTGGCCAAGAGGGCCATCAGCATCCTGGGGTGTATCAGAAGGGGGTGGTTAGCAGATCAAGAGAGGTTCTTCTCCCCCTCTACTCTGCCCTGGTGAGACCACATCTGGAATATTGTGTCCAGTTCTGGGCCCCTTAGTTCAAGAGGGATATAGAGATGCTGGAGGGAGTCCAGTGTAGAGCAATGAGGATGATGAAGGAAGAGAGGCACCTCCTTTATGAGGAGAGGCTGAGGGAGCTGGGTCTCTTTAGCTTGGAGAAGAGGAGACTGAAGGGTGATCTCATTAATGTCTATAAATATTTGAAAGGTGGGTATCAAGAGGATGGAGCCAGGCTCTTCTCAGAGTCATTTCCTGATAGGAGAAGGGGCAATGGTTGTAAGCTGGAACATAGGAGGTTCCACATCAATATGAGAAGGAACTTCTTCACAGTGAGGGTGATGGAGCACTGGAACAGGCTTCCCAGGGTAGTTGTGAAGTCTCCTTCACTGGAGACATGTGACTTGGTCTAGGTGATCCTGCTGTGTCAGTGGGATTGGACTAGATGATCTTTCAAGGTCCTTTTCAATCCTTAATGAATCTGTGGTTGTAGTATTTTTTACATTAAAATGGATAACATTTCCAGAGGTTATAAATAGGTGCTTTCCTCCTTTAAAATTTAAATTTGATAGGTTTTCTTCTGAATTTCGTTTTTAATAGAAGTCTTTTTTTTTTTTTGGTAGAGTTTAAAGGTAAACACCAAAATAGCAGTTAAAGGAACAGAATCATATATATTTTCTATCTATGAAGTAATTGTTGTACGTTTTCCCAAATAATGCAGTTAACATTAACTTTTTGGAAGGCTTCAGTGGGTCAGTGCATTGGAGGAAAACAAATTTTGGAATTCCTTCATGTATTGTCAGATGTTTGTATATGTAATGACAGGGTTATAAACTGCCAGAGTAGTAAATACACAACATCACCGCCAAGTCATAAGGGATTTAAATCTACAGCAAGAAAATATTCATATTTACAGAGGAATTTGTGGGGGTCTGTGGAAGGCAAGCTGAAACAGGTGACACTGAATGGTCTGTGTTAACTGCAGTGTTATCACTTAGATTTTTCTTTTCTTTCTTGTCACTTTATCTGCTACTTGATGATTTGGTCATTTAGCTCTACTTATTAGTGGTGTCATTGGGGCTCACTGACGGTCACATAACTCCTGCTGAGGACATAACTTCTGTGTTAGACATCTCTCAAGCAGGTAGTTTAATAGACTGATGAACCTGACAAGCCTCAATATAGTAGCCAAGATAAAAATTAGCTGGTTTCATAAAACATAAGCACTTTACATAATCTACAAGATGACAAATGTCATTCTGTTAGATTTTAATGGATCTAAAGATTCAACTCACATTTCATGGCTTTAGGTTTTGTGGCTTTCAAGAAAAATGTATCATGGTTATAACCTCTTATATATCTATTACCTAATTAAAATAGAAGGAGAGGCAAAGAACTTGCTCTCTACATATTGGATTACAAATTTTATCTTTTAATTTCAATTTGCAACATAATAAATTAGCCAGATGAAAGAAACCAAAGCCAGTAGTTACATTTATATATTCTAGAATATATTGACACTTAGTTTGGTGAATTATACTCTCGGGATTATTTATATTATTTTAATGTGATTGGCTTGTTTTTTACTAGTTGTTGCTTAATCTCCTGGAAGATGTTTGCTTCAGTTCCAAACTATATGTGTTCCTCTGAAAAGCTAAGGTTAATATATTGTAAACACATCTCATTTTTTCTCAGATTCATGGCTTTCTTTTTCTCCTAAAATGTATCACAAACAATGAATTTTTTTTTTTTCATTTTACCCTCCCATATTATAGAATTGTAATCATTTAATGTTTTGGGACTTTTAAAGATCGTCTAGTTCAACTCCCTGCAGTGAGTAGGGATATCTTTGTCTAGAGCGGATCCTCAGAGCCTCATCCAGCTTGAACTTGAATCTCACAGGGGATGAAGTTTCCACCACCTCTGTGAACAACCTACTCCAGTGTTGCACCATCCTCATGCTGAAGAACTTCTTCATTGTATCTAGTTTAAGCCTACCCTTTTCAGTTTGAAACCATCACCCCTTGTCCTGTCACACACAACCTTCCTTGCTAAAAAGTCCCTCACAATGTTTCTTATAGACTCCCTTTAAGCAGCACAATAAGGTCTCCTCACAGCCTTCTCTTCTCCAGGCTGAACCAAAATTTCTTTGAGCTTTTAAAATTTCATAATATGAAAAATCATTAGCAAAAAACCCAAAAAACCAAAATCCAAACTCCTCTAAGAAAACCAAGACTAAAACTCAGATGAACATTGTCATCTTCATTAATCAATCTTCTTACTTGCAAGCTGTGAACACTTTAAGAACTGCATTTGCCTTTTGAAGATCCATAGCTGCAAAACTGTTACAGCAAACAAACTGGGATATTGGGTGTTCAGACTTTATTCTTGGGTGAAACAAACTGTGTTAGTAAGAAACTTTTATTGGCTTCCTGCTGTTCGTTTAGTCTTCTTGACAAGCAACTTTGTCTTTCATTGACATATTTGAAGTACTGATAACACTGACATATTTGAAGTACTGATAAAGGAAAAAGCACAGAAAAAATGGTGAATGAAAACACGCCACGATAGGGTCTAAATCCATAAGCAGATGTCTGGGCTAACAGTAGTAAGCAGAACACACCAAACCAGCTTTCAGTTCTCTGAACCCGCTCCTATGTGTTGAAACAGAGGGAAAAATCTAATTAATCTAATTAAATCTATTTAANTGTGAACAACCTACTCCAGTGTTGCACCATCCTCATGCTGAAGAACTTCTTCATTGTATCTAGTTTAAGCCTACCCTTTTCAGTTTGAAACCATCACCCCTTGTCCTGTCACACACAACCTTCCTTGCTAAAAAGTCCCTCAAAATGTTTCTTATAGACTCCCTTTAAGCAGCACAATAAGGTCTCCTCACAGCCTTCTCTTCTCCAGGCTGAACCAAAATTTCTTTGAGCTTTTAAAATTTCATAATATGAAAAATCATTAGCAAAAAACCCAAAAAACCAAAATCCAAACTCCTCTAAGAAAACCAAGACTAAAACTCAGATGAACATTGTCATCTTCATTAATCAATCTTCTTACTTGCAAGCTGTGAACACTTTAAGAACTGCATTTGCCTTTTGAAGATCCATAGCTGCAAAACTGTTACAGCAAACAAACTGGGATATTGGGTGTTCAGACTTTATTCTTGGGTGAAACAAACTGTGTTAGTAAGAAACTTTTATTGGCTTCCTGCTGTTCGTTTAGTCTTCTTGACAAGCAACTTTGTCTTTCATTGACATATTTGAAGTACTGATAACACTGACATATTTGAAGTACTGATAAAGGAAAAAGCACAGAAAAAATGGTGAATGAAAACACGCCACGATAGGGTCTAAATCCATAAGCAGATGTCTGGGCTAACAGTAGTAAGCAGAACACACCAAACCAGCTTTCAGTTCTCTGAACCCGCTCCTATGTGTTGAAACAGAGGGAAAAATCTAATTAATCTAATTAAATCTATTTAATATAATAATTTGTGGGAGTCATAGAGGATATCACTGTCTTTTTTCACAGCTTCTGGACATTTGGAAGAGATTACACTAATAAATTATTACAAAAATCAAAATTTCTTGATAACAATTTGTTTTCTGGTTTGGTTACTTATATTTTATGATAATATCTGAGTGTCACCTGAACTAGGATAGCAATGTTTTGCTTTTCTGAGAGCTGTGTGGTTTGGTTTCCAAAAGTCAGAGTAAATTTATATGAAATGGAACTTATTGCAGCTATTTTATTATACAGAGCTGTGGGCCATGGAAGAAAAGAAAAAGAAGAGGATTAAATCTTTGGAATATATTGCAAATCATACTGAGTAGCATCCTTCTGTATTCACTGCTCAAAGCACTTGTGGTTCAGAGATGTTGCTTATGCATGTGGGCAAGCCAGTTTGACTCCTTGGATGCTCTGCGGTCAGATTTGCACTCTGCAGTTGTGTGACTCAGCAGGAGAAAAGAACTGTCAAGACTGCATCAGGATCTTCATCCAGTATCTCCTGCCTCCCAGTCCATAACAAGAAATATCCAGTCTGACAAACAGAATTGAAACGGTCACAAAAACTCAAAGAATATTTGTAAAGTTTGCTGTTTTCTTCAAAACAGAACTGAATCTCAATATTTTAGTGATTTGATATGACTAAGACGTATCTAGATCCTTTGTCCGCCCTGGCTGACAGCTAAATTAGGAAAAGAATCAAGATGAGAAGGAAAAAGAAAACCCAACTTCTACAGGAGTAATTAGCCACTTTTCAATTGAGGGAAAGAGATAATTTATCATTGTTTGGAGACTCCATGAAAAAAGTTTATTTAAAAATAACATTTGCCCATACTTGTGATTTTTACAATGTGACTTCTGGTGCTTGGTGGGTTCTGCGTTGAGGCAACTCCTGTGTCCGTTTAAAATGGTCAGGTTTCACCTCCTAAAGCAACACTTCTAGCCTGGTCATGCTGGAGAGTNTTCAAGACCACAATTAAAAATAAAGGAAAAGAAAACAAAGCAGTTAGGTCTTGATGAGATCTTGGATAGAATTTACAAGGCAATGGGTCGTGTAGAGAAAAAGGAAGAAGGTTTACTAACTCTATAAGAAAGAAGAAAGAAAAAATTAAGCAAGTTAGTGCCCACAAACTAGAAACTGTGTCACAAATGCCATCACATATTCTGAGAGAAATACAATGGGAGATTACTAGTGTATCCGTCCTTGGGTTTTTTTTATGAGAGACCTGGGGAAAGAAAATGTCAGTCAAGTAGAGAGAGGTACAACCACCCTCTCTTCTATTGATTTGGAGACACCCTCCAGGCCCTTCATGTGTTGCCCCGACTTGTCTGCAGACACTGAAACCTTGGCTACCCAGACCAGCAAACTCTTTGTAGGGGAACTGCTAACAGAGCTAGCGCTGAGCAGCACTCTGGACAACCCAGCACTGAGCCAAGAATAGCTGCCAGGTGCCTCTGAGAATGGCCTGGGAGGCCTCAGCAAGGATGATACAAGGCCTCAGCAAGGATGATAAGCAAGCAAACCAATTATAGAGGAATGTTAACCAGACTGTGGGAATCAGAGGATGGGGCCGTGTTTGGGAAAGCTGGAGGGGCTGTCCGATCAGGTGCGGGAAGGAACTGAGTTGTGTAACCTAACCAATCTTGAGCTTGGCTTTTGCAATATGTATGAACCTCGTTAAGAACTGTATAAAAGAGCTTGGATTTCATTAATAAACAACTGCTAGATCATATTGATCTGTTGTGCAGCCCCTTCTCTCGGCAACTCTTCAATTCTTCAGTGTAGCTTCTCCAGCAAAATGCTGACTGGACAGGCCTGAATCCCTCGATGCAGGAGGCACACTTTCAAAAGGAACACAGTTTGTCTTCCTTGCTCAAGGTCTAAGGATTCTGAAGTCCTCCTGCTTCCTTCAGAACAGACAGTTCAGCTAAGCACAAAGGAATTCTCAGATGCCTCTCCTAAGGCTCCTTCTCTCCCCAACACTTGAGCATCTCCAGCTTTTCTCAGTGGCAGAAATGACAGTCTCTCTTCCTGCTGATCAGTGGCTCAAAGATGGCAGCAACCGGCTGCATGGCCCTGGCCAGGTGTGGAGCTCAAGATGGTGACTCACCACATGGGGCCTCCTGCATGCTGCAAACACAACCAAGAGAGTTCCATTCTCCTTCTGTCTCTCTCTTTCTCCTCCCACCTCAGCTACAGAGGAAAGAAGAATATTCTTCAGCTCTCCACGAGTCACTGGATGGTTGCCCCATGATGGGGAAAAAATTGGCACTGACTTTTGCTTTTCTGGTCCACAGTTCCAGCTCAGACCTGGGCCAGGTCAGAGCCCGGACCTATCCAGAGTCCGTTCTCTCAGGCTGCCTACATGAGGCAAAACAGGGTTTTGGGGTGGAGGGCACCAGGGCCGCCACCCCACTGCCATCTCCAAGAGGGCAGCGGGGACAGTGGCCCACTGTTGCATCCCCTCTGTCCTGCAACCCGGAAGTGGAGGGAGAAGATGGAGCCCCCTGCTGGCATGCTGGGGCAAAGCCCCCAGTGAAACGAAGCAGGGCTGGGTCATCAGACTTCTTTTGTAGTGTCACCTTAGTGCCTATCTCTTCCAGGACAGGCCACTGGAAGGATCCTCGTAAAGCAAAATGCACCTTTTCCTTGATGAAAGCACAGATCTATACATCTGAAAATTTTGGTAATTTTCAAACGGCAACACTTTTTGTGGATATTATTAATTATTAAGAAATTCATTTTTCTTAGACCTTACTCTATTATAAAAGTTTACATTAAAAACATGCAAAAAGCCAAGAGTCTGAATTGTATACAGAGTATTACCAGCTTTTGACAGACCAAACATGATGCTGCAAAAGTCGTCTGGAAGGACAGTGGTTTTGGGAGTGACTAATCAATTGTTTCTTCGTTTTAGGTATATAATGNACTTTCTATGAGAGAAAAAATAAAGGGAGATTTCCTTTCCCTTCTCTCAGTAAGTGACACCTTTGCTCTTAATTGTTTAGGAAACAACAGTTTGTTTCAGGGAGATGCTCAGCTGTCTCCTTTCCTTTTGTGGTGGGTTCAAGACCACAATTAAAAATAAAGGAAAAGAAAACAAAGCAGTTAGGTCTTGATGAGATCTTGGATAGAATTTACAAGGCAATGGGTCGTGTAGAGAAAAAGGAAGAAGGTTTACTAACTCTATAAGAAAGAAGAAAGAAAAAATTAAGCAAGTTAGTGCCCACAAACTAGAAACTGTGTCACAAATGCCATCACATATTCTGAGAGAAATACAATGGGAGATTACTAGTGTATCCGTCCTTGGGTTTTTTTTATGAGAGACCTGGGGAAAGAAAATGTCAGTCAAGTAGAGAGAGGTACAACCACCCTCTCTTCTATTGATTTGGAGACACCCTCCAGGCCCTTCATGTGTTGCCCCGACTTGTCTGCAGACACTGAAACCTTGGCTACCCAGACCAGCAAACTCTTTGTAGGGGAACTGCTAACAGAGCTAGCGCTGAGCAGCACTCTGGACAACCCAGCACTGAGCCAAGAATAGCTGCCAGGTGCCTCTGAGAATGGCCTGGGAGGCCTCAGCAAGGATGATACAAGGCCTCAGCAAGGATGATAAGCAAGCAAACCAATTATAGAGGAATGTTAACCAGACTGTGGGAATCAGAGGATGGGGCCGTGTTTGGGAAAGCTGGAGGGGCTGTCCGATCAGGTGCGGGAAGGAACTGAGTTGTGTAACCTAACCAATCTTGAGCTTGGCTTNCCAGCTTTTCTCAGTGGCAGAAATGACAGTCTCTCTTCCTGCTGATCAGTGGCTCAAAGATGGCAGCAACCGGCTGCATGGCCCTGGCCAGGTGTGGAGCTCAAGATGGTGACTCACCACATGGGGCCTCCTGCATGCTGCAAACACAACCAAGAGAGTTCCATTCTCCTTCTGTCTCTCTCTTTCTCCTCCCACCTCAGCTACAGAGGAAAGAAGAATATTCTTCAGCTCTCCACGAGTCACTGGATGGTTGCCCCATGATGGGGAAAAAATTGGCACTGACTTTTGCTTTTCTGGTCCACAGTTCCAGCTCAGACCTGGGCCAGGTCAGAGCCCGGACCTATCCAGAGTCCGTTCTCTCAGGCTGCCTACATGAGGCAAAACAGGGTTTTGGGGTGGAGGGCACCAGGGCCGCCACCCCACTGCCATCTCCAAGAGGGCAGCGGGGACAGTGGCCCACTGTTGCATCCCCTCTGTCCTGCAACCCGGAAGTGGAGGGAGAAGATGGAGCCCCCTGCTGGCATGCTGGGGCAAAGCCCCCAGTGAAACGAAGCAGGGCTGGGTCATCAGACTTCTTTTGTAGTGTCACCTTAGTGCCTATCTCTTCCAGGACAGGCCACTGGAAGGATCCTCGTAAAGCAAAATGCACCTTTTCCTTGATGAAAGCACAGATCTATACATCTGAAAATTTTGGTAATTTTCAAACGGCAACACTTTTTGTGGATATTATTAATTATTAAGAAATTCATTTTTCTTAGACCTTACTCTATTATAAAAGTTTACATTAAAAACATGCAAAAAGCCAAGAGTCTGAATTGTATACAGAGTATTACCAGCTTTTGACAGACCAAACATGATGCTGCAAAAGTCGTCTGGAAGGACAGTGGTTTTGGGAGTGACTAATCAATTGTTTCTTCGTTTTAGGTATATAATGGCACTGTATATAAGATATATTTTCTCTCAGAGCAGATATCTATTTCTAGCTACCAATTAGGTAGCTGGAAATCAAAGTAATCTGATCCGCTGTCAATTTCATTTTGTCATTTTTGTAGCTCAGGTCTTTGAAAAGGTGGTGATGGCAAACTGGCTGGAAATATTCCATGATGTGACTACTGGGTAGTGTTTGTTTTTAGTTTATTTTAAAAGCAAAGTAGTATTTATTTTCAAATTATGTTTCTATGAATGCCTTGTGGCTTCTAACTGTGGTGGAAATAATAGAAAAAACTTTCACAATTTGCCAGAACCTTTCTGATGTGTCCCAGTGGAGAAGTCACATTTTTTGCTTAGGAAAAATAAAAATATCTGCAAAAAATGCCTCTACTCCCGTATCAAGTACATCAAGAAAATCAGATTTTAAAAAGTTGTCATCTATCTGAAGCAAAGGCCTTAATTACATTTCCTTTAAATCTCTGTTTTGCTCTTTTTCTCTTGCTTAGTCTCTCAAGAATGTAAAGCACTTAGGAGTGTATTAGTAAGCTATTATGAGGAAAATTCTCTTGCATAACTCTCAGAATTTTATAAGTCAGTTTCAGAGAAGAAATGCCCCGAGAAGGAATTTTTAATTCCACAGATCTTCTGTTGTACCAACACCAAAGCCAGCACTTGAGACATGAGGACAGATGTAAGCCAGGAGGGCTTGTATCTTGCAAGATAAAGGTATCTCCTGCTTTGTTCCCTTCACGTGTAGACTCATAGCTAAAGTCAATAAGCAGATCACGAAATTTAGATCTAAATTTTAGTCTAGTCCATTATTGTTTCTGCCTGAAATTTAAATTAAAAGCGCTACAGAAACATTTCCTATCTACTGTCCTATGCAGTAGTAATTACCATAGCTTCATGCATCTTAGATACACTAATTTATACTTGCAGTAGCTTTGTTAGGTAACGAAATGTTATTTCCATTTTACAGGTGGAGAACAAAGGTGCAAGGACAATAACAGAGAAAGGTTAAAACTAAGCTGCAACAGCAAACCAGAAATTATACCCATTGACACAAACATATCTACATGACAGCTGAAATAACCAGTTTGGAAACACGGGAAAGTAATGTACCATTTGTTTGTCTTTGGGTGATGAATCTCTGTTTCGTTGACTGTTAGCAGTTGATAGGGAGCTCCCTGGTCATCTAATGCAACCCTTCTGTATTTCAGGCAGGCACTTCATAGCGTCCCTTTCATTGTCAATTCGATGCTGGTCCAAGATATGAGGTAGGCGAAACAGGAGCATTAACAGGCTGTAATGACTCACACTATATATAAATACAAATTCTAGCTCTAATGAAATAGATGTTTTGTCATTGAATGTACTGAAGCAACTGTTTATTCCTTCCAGGTGTTCTCTTGGCCATTATAAAAGTTTTTTTACTGTAAGTTATTTGTAATGGGACTCTGCCCAGGTATTTATTACTTATTCAAATATTTCTTTGATTTATCACCGAGGCAACAATTCTGCCTTAGTAAAGGCTTCTTGAAATTCATACTGCATTGTACATTCATTCTCTACAAAAATATTTAGTACAAGGAAGTTTATATTCTCAAACTGGAGCTTAAAGAAACCAAAGGAAAATATCATAGTTTAGACAAGATTTTATTTAGCTGCTTTTTTCAGATATTGACTGTTTCCACTATAGGTGTTGCTGTTGATTTTTTTTCTGACAAGCAGTATAAAATTCCATTTCCTATTGAAATGATACAAAGAACATTTCAGATGTCAATAAGTACCTAAGAAATCTGAGTGTGTGTATGTGTGTGTCGTGTGTTGTCCACATCTAATGAGTGTGGTAGAGTGAGCACAGGTAAGACTCGAACACTTAACTGGAACTTTTCAAAACTTTCTGAGCTTCTTGTATCTGCAAAATTTTGTGGAAAATTTCCTATGAGGAAGCAGACTTGTGATATTTTGGCACTTCCATCTCAGAGCTCAAAGAGCTGAAACGTACGAAAGCAGTTCAAAGCGAAGTTAGCTAAAGGCTCTGGACCTTGGCATGTTCTGTAAGTTTAGTTTGGATTTGGAGCAAATGCTCTCAGTGGTTCTTACTCTGCTTCATTTTGTATTATTTATCCATGCTAGTCATTAGTGGTTCATGCTCAGTGTTGATTTGTATTTAGTCTGGAACTGAAATTTTTGGAAATAGGAAGAGAGCGAACCAGTAGCTACAACAGTGGCAGTACTGGAGGTCAGGATTTAATACACAGACATACGTCCCTAGAATGCATCAAACTCCAGATTCTCTGTGCTTTGATGGATGGATTACTGATCACACAAGCCCATCATAGACACTGTGTTCAGAAATAACTTGCCATCTCACAGCAGCATTATCACACTGTTCAGAGGTGAGTTCAAAGAGGCTGATTTCTTGGAAGGCTAAATCTGTATTTTATGACAGTTTAAAAGGATAATTAAATTTAAATTATTCTTTTTATTCTTGTACAATAGGAAATAACTACCCTTGGTCAGAGAGCATGGATCATTGTGACTTTCGTTATTATAGAAAATCTATACCGCTGGACATTGATGTACCTTTTGTTATAGAATACAATTACTTTGTGGTAGTTTTATTAAAGGTAAACTGTATTTTACTTAGGTTTTTTTAAAAAGGGAAGGCTACAAAAGAGCTTTCATTTAAGAACTAATTGATTTGTTGGAGGACATTCTCCTTCTTAAGCCTCTTTTGACTGATACGCTGAAAAAGGATTTTTCAAATAGGAAGTAAAGAAGCTTTGAAAAAATTGCCAGCCTGGCTGACATGAATAAAATACAGTATCCTCGAAGGCATAAATTTGGGGAAGGTCAGCGTCCTCTCAAGTCAGATGCCCTTGTTCTCGAAGATTAATGTCTTACCACATGTGGTTCCAGTGGACATGCAGGCATTGGTAAGTCCTAGAGAACTTCCTAGGCTGATGTCCTGGTGAGTGTCCTAGAAATATTGTAATGCTCTTCGGAGGCACAGTTTAGATGTGCACGTGTAATTCTGTCCTGCCTGTGACACTCAGGCATGTGGACTGAACGAGGAGGGTTAATTAGCATACTCTTCTGATACAGAGATCCACCAGGCCAGGGACAAGCTCCAGCAAACACAATGGTACTCAGAGTTTGATTGATAACGCACTGTAAAGTGCTTGAAATGGTGAGGTGAAAAATCAAAAATTAGTCTTTCAATTTAACGATTTTACCAGAAGTTCCAACTTGTGCTGGAGAGGGTTCAGCCTAGGGCAACGAAGATGATAAAGGAGGTGGAGCACCTCCGTNCCTTCCAATCCTTAATGATTCTATGATTCTGTGATATTTATATTGACTTCAAAAACCTGTGAACCTATCTCTTGTTCTTCTTCTGAATTACAGGTCTTCTTTTTAAACTGACTTTTCAAACCAAGTAGGGAACAAATTTCCTTTAAAACCACACAAAGGAAAGTGAAGACACTTTTACTGTATGAATTTAATTCAATATAATGCAAACTAAATAAAATAAAATGCTAACATTACATTCAGGAACCATGCAATGACAGATTTTCGTGGACATGTGTTTTCAAGTTTCTTGTTTTTTAAAACTGCTATACATAAAAATATACACATAGCTTTGTACAGGAGAGGGACATTGTTGCACTGTAGTAGGACTGGTCCAGAATGTTAGTGGTTCCTCCGGCCCTTTAGTTCATCTCCACGTATCTACATAGGCAAGATGCACAGTTAATGGTTTCTCTTTTCGTGACTGCTGACGTACTTGAAGATTTAGCACATATAGGATTTATAAATCTACCATGATGATAAATACATCATGGATAGGAAGTTTAGAAATCATAATTTCAGATTTTCTGTCACATGATTTCTCACTGCTAGAGACAGATATTTTAATAACTTGGTTCTTGACTTTCCAGGACTTGTTTATTAACTGCTTTTATTCGCTTTTATTCTTTGGTCATTTGAGATTATTTGCATGTGTAAGTGAGAATCTGTATCTATAAAGAACATGAGCAGGGAAAATTCACCTGAGATAAAAGCACTGTGAGAGGTATTTAAAGAGAACACAATTTAAACATCCTCAGTCATTTGTAATAAACAGTAAAATGTGCAGAGAATTCAGATCTGGAGGAGTCTGATTTTGCTAGAACTTGGAAGTTCAGCCTTGGTTATCCCATAACATGAGTGATCACGATCTAGGTAAGAAACACTTCACATGGCTTTTTTTGTTTGGTTTTTTTTGGTTGTTTGGGTTTTTTGGGGTTGATTTGGGTTTTTGGTTTGTTGGTTTTTGTTGGTTTTTTTACCTCGTTTGGTTTTGGTTTCTTTGTTTGGTCGTCTGGTTTTTTTCAAATCTGTCGTAGCTACCAATGAGACAATTAGGGCAACAACAGCTGCAGCTAAAACCAGATGCAAATCATTTGAATGAGGAGCCTTAAACAGATTTACTTGATGGACCATAACCCTTTACTGCCTAAGTATGTCTGAGATAGTTTGATGTTTCTTCAGTTTCATTTATTGCTTTCTTTCTCCGCTTATCCTTTTCAGACAACCTTTATTATATTTCTTGTATAGTTTTTCATCTTGTGTTTCTAACATCAGGCACTTGCAAATGCATCTGGCTACACCTGATGGGTTCAGTTCTAACAACATTCCCAGTAGATCCAGCATTCCTTATTCCATTGTTGCTAGTCGTACCTTAGTATTGTTCCCACATTTCATATTCAGCTCTCTCTCTCACGTTGCCTCTGTAAGCACGCAACATTTTTAGAGGAATCATTCCAGTAAAGGACATGGTGTTTTTGACCTACTTTACCCTCAAAGTGTTATTTCTGGAAAGACACTCTGCAAAAGCAGTGAGTAGAAATTATAAGAATAATTCCTTGTTAACTTAAACTTTTTATACTGCGATTCTTCTGTACTTTAATTTTCATCAAAAATTGTTCCTGTTGTTATCCTTTTTCTCTTTTTCCCCTTTTTTGCCTGAAAATGCCACTCTCACAGAGTAATTTCCCATATTATTATTTATTAGAATATGTTGAAATACTGTCTTGAAGTCTTTTGTTCAGCTAAATTTAAGTAACAACTTTTCTTTCCTGTTCATGTCTGTCTTCTTGTTAGAAAGTAACAGTAGAAATTTGGTATAAACCTATTACAAAAAACCTAAATATTGAAGTGTTTGTGCCTCATCCAGACTTGATAACCCCCAGAATTTTGTCAGTTTTTCACTGGTTCCTAGGTGACTCTTTACAGCTTCACTGAAGCTTTGTCTTCTGTACCTTTCTTTTCTTTCATTAAGATATGTTTTTCCCAATGTTTTTTCCCCAGGCTTGTACTTACTTTTAACTGAAATTGCACTGGGACACATTCAATGTAACAAGATACAATAAGATGTAATAAAGCTGAATACCCTAATATCCACTTAACAAGGTGTTTTTAAAACTGTGGTGTCTGCCTGCCTTTTGGAGATGGCTGCTGGCATGTTGTCTTTCTTCCATGTGGGTTTGTCCTTTATGTAGATGTTGGAGCCTCTTTTGCAGCACAGTTGTCTCTCCCGAGCAGGACAACCAAAAGTGTCTGGTATTTCCAAGAACTCTCAAAAAGCAAATTGATTTTGCAATTGCTAACAAAGGGCCAAGCTGGGGCTCTGGGAATCTTTTTCTTATGGAAGAACCATAGATGCAATGCTGTCTTGAAATGCTGATTACAAGAAAATGGAATCCTCTTTTGGATTGGTCAGCCTATATTGGCCTATCAAGGGCACTTTCTTGCCTGATTTATGACACTGGTCTGTAGACAGACCTCGGATCTGACATGGTGTGTTGGTTCTTTAGCCCATTGAGCTTGAAGTACTGGCAACCTTTAAATGTTCTTTTCTTGTAATGGGTGCTTCTGGCTGCAATCTGCTGAAAAGCTCATATAAAGCCCCCTGTTAATCCTTGCACCTGAGTGATAAAGGAATGTTGTACCAACCTTGCCCCAGTCTGAGAAAGCAGCTTAGCTCAAATCCAAATAATGTATTTCACTTTGTTCTCCTGTAGGAGCTAATTCTGCAGTTCTATGCAAATGGCAATCAGGTCTTTGAGCTTCTCCACTAAAAGCTGTCACTTTTTAGCACACTGTATATTTGTTGTCCTTTTTTTGCTTTTCTCAGTATTTATACTTTTGCTGTGTTCCTGAATGCCTCATAGGTTACTTTAAATATAGCTTTTTAAAATTCTAATCTAATCCTTGTGGTTAGCATTCAGCACTTTTATGGCAAATGTGAATTACACACTGGGCGAGACAATAAAAATTTCATTCAAAACCTTAAAAAAAGCCAAATAGTGTTCTGCTGAGAATTGCTTATCACCAACTGGAAGATTTTGCTGACTAACCCATGGGGGTAATAGATTGCAAACTTCTCTTGAAAACTGTCAGTCCTGCTATTTTCTGCAGCGCTGCCGAGTAAATCATAGACAAAAGCCGAAGCGCCTCGTTCAGTAAATCACTACAACACATCTTGAGCACTGAAGTAAATGGACAAGAGACAAGTCTGGGGCATGTCACTTTAGACCCAGTGTTTGGACAACAGTCAATTAGATTTTGCAGCGTGCAGTTAAGCCGAAGCTTTACTGCTCTATTGGTACTGGGGTACCAGACAGAGAAGGTGATTATTTTAACCGCTAGGCAATAAAAGCAAAATACTATTATTACAGTTTCTTCCCCCCTGTTTCTTGTAGAACTTGGCTGCATTACTATTTCATGTCAGTTTTGAGATACTGTGTGTCAACACTGTCAGAAAAGGTACATTCTACCCGCGAGGAAGACCTACTGCTCAGACAGATGTGTTCATTATCAATGCTGCCGTGGTCCATGTCTGGTCTTTGCTGCTCTGGATCTGTCACATTATTTAACATTTTGTCTATTCTATCATGCCATTATTTATTTATTTACAGGAATAGTTTAAGAGGTCTAATCCTTGTGCGGTCTGTGCAATCTGGGAAGTCATTTTAGCTCGTTAGTCTATTTCAGTATTTATTTTGGCAATGAAATCTGATGACATAGCTCAGAGCTTGTGTGAGAGATGCAGAATAGCTGCAATGTTTACTAAAGTCAGATCTCAGGTTTGTTGTGTAGGGCATGGCCTCTTCCTGGCAGCTTCGTCACTGGGCAAGTGGCAAAGTTTAAGAAATGCAGTGAAAAAAAAGATTGTTCTTCAGGGCAGGAATGCGAATTTATTTCTTAGCAATAAAGGGAAAAACAGTGTCCTTGATTAATCAAAGAGGCAGAAAGAGAGCAGGAGAGCAGAGAAGACACTCTATCACCAGCTCATGTAGAGAAAGAGGGATGCCGATGGATGTCCTGGAGCTGTGCTCTGACAAGCCAGTAAATGCTCTTGTCAGAAATTCACAGAACCCTATGCAAGTTTTCTGGCAGATTACACCGCTGTCTTTTTGAGTGTGGCCTCATTTTGTGTTTTTCCTCATGATTCAGGAAGCTTTTAACATGCAAGTACAATCCTATACCATTCCTTATCCTCGGATGGGTCCTTGCAGGCTCTTGGGTATCAAGGACCCCATTATTTATGAATTTTAGAAAATCCTGGCAATTCTACCTCTGCTTTTCTAAGGAAGGATCGTTAAGAGAGATCTTGGGTCGGAATATATTTATTAATTTCATAGCTTCTCAAGGGTGAGGGCACTGGACTGACTTTGTGAAACATGGCTGAAAGTAGCTTTAACTGCAGTATCTCTGCTTTCTTCAAGTCGTGGGCTGATCCCTGATATTCAAGGTAAGAAGCTCTGCATGTGCTCTAGAGAAGGTAACACGACTGTGGTCTTCCCTCTCAGTCATTGTAGTCACCTGACAGCAGAGAAGAGCAGGTACTGGACTGTCCAGACTCTGAGACTCATCTCATCTGATTACTTGGACTCTCCTAGTACGTTCCCTGTGCCTGGTCTGCCAGCAGGAGAAAGCTAGACTCCCTGGCACAGAGGAGACTTCAACTGGCTCCACCAAATTCCCTGATGTACAGACCTAGGGGTTTAGGATGCCCCTTAGTCCGTGTGAGTTGGGCCTGCTGTCAGTCTCAAGAGCAGCCATTTTTCTCCCCTGAATGGAAAGAGCCTGTAGCATTAAATAAGAGCTAAACTGCAGGGTTCTATAAAAATGAAACACGATCCTGCACACATTATCCATGAAGGCTGCATACAATGCCCCTCGCATGCTGAACTGTTTCTAAGAAGGAAGTCATGCATACAGCGGGCTTTAACTTCTGTCTTTGAAACGGTAGAAGCTCGATACTGGTATAGTAATCATTGGTTACAATAAAACTACTTAAAAATTATTGAAAACCTTTTAATTTTCGTGAATGCACTAATAATTTATTGTAAAGTACTGTTAGGTGTAGTAGTTCGGTTTAAAATAATCCCTGTATTAAAAATAATAAAACATTGTTATCAAAGACATTACAGTTCATATGTATTTAGCTATTATTGATATCAGTATTTAATACTAGCTGTTGTAGTGACCCAGTTTGGTATCTCTGTAGTACACAGAGTCACCTGTCTGTGACAGAAGCCGATGGTCACTTACATGGTTTGAAATCTGGACTACGTATTGTGCTGGTAAAACAGATATTAAGGTATCATGGAATCACTAGGGATCGGAAGGGACCTCAAAAGATCATCTAGTCCAATCCCCCTGCCACAGCAGGATCACCTGTCACTAAAACAACTTTGAAAACTCCTAACTGATGTGGTCATTTTCAGAAACACTGTTGTAGTGTTTGCAAGACATGCATTCTATGATGTGTTCTGTTTTGTATGCATCCACACCAGACTGCCAGTAAACTCTATTTTTAATATAATAACAATTTTAAAAATCAAGCAATAGTTCTGGTGCTGCTCAGTTTACACGGCACTAAAAGCTGCATGGAGGGGAAAATAAATACCTGTTACCTGTTAGCAGTGGATTAGCACCCACAGTTCTTTGATAAAATCAGTGAGGAGCATTTCCAGATGACACCCTGACGCATGCTCTGCCTTTCACTGCTTGGGAGTTCTCCCCGGCTGACATTGCTTTTCTCCTCCCACGTGAGTCACTTAACTGAGGAAGAAGCACTTATTTTTGTGATTTCCAGATGCCTTTTGCCTCTTTACAGAGATCATTCTCTTTCACTCAGGCATTTTCCTGACTAAGAAGTAAATTAGTACCATCCTTGATGCACTTGTGTAGTGGATTTTATAACTAGAATTTTTAAAGAACTAAAAAAGGATTAAATGGAAGGATGCAAGTGCTTGTGTAAATGCATGGTTGCCTGTACGGAAACATTGCTGCACTCTGCTTTTTATGTCAGTTCTTAATTCTTTTGATTTCGTTAACAATGGAGATGTGATGGTCTTGACTATATTAGTGTCAAACCAGAATTACTCCAAGGAAGTCCATGGAACAGAACTACTTTGTACTCACAACATATGAAAGAGTTCAGGATTTCTATTCCATGTCTTCACAGGTCAAAACAGTGAAAGACAAATATGACATTTTTAGCAGAAAAATCTTACAGAGGAAAAAGAATTTACTTACTATTTATATTTGAAGAATTTACTTTATATTTCTGTTTTACTTAAACATTAACCTATGGTGGAAATAATTTAAAACAAAGAATATTTATGTTTTAACTTTAGACTAAAATAATAGTTAGCAGATATCAGTATACTTTTCAGCTTGAACTCTCTTTGATGTATCTATGAAGAAATGGGATCAGATAGTTTCTGTAATTACACATCATGATGTTGATATAAATTTAGCTAAATCTCTTAACAGTTTGTAACACTATAGAAAAATAATACAAGTCTTCCTTTTAAAAATCCCATTCTCAAAACAGGTTGTTTGAAAAGAGAGGAATTAGTCACATTAACTTAAAGCTTAATTGTAATTAGCCAAGGCATCACCACAAGGGGTAAGAAACAGACACAGAGCTCTGTAGTATGTTTATTCACCTTCTGAAAGAGGGCAAACTACATCAGTGGTCAGTGCTTTGACTGCAGAGCCCTGGCTGACAGGCTGCAGCTACTCTGGCACTCAGTTTCGGGCCAAACACACTGCTAAAGGGAATCCCCTAGCTGGCCCCATATAATGTGCTTTACTTTGGTTTCGAGGTTTGAGTAAATGTTAGCAACATCCTTTCTGGAAAGGCTGCACAGAAACTTGCAACCCCACAGTGTACTTAATGCACTTCCAATCTCAGTGTGGACACACAGCTGCCTGACGGCGGGTCCAACAGACAGCTTCATGCTGTGTGTGTGCTGGGCTGCTCAGCCCGAGGAAATGGATTATGTCTTTTGTAAAGCAATGTTCCTGAACTGTTACCCAGTGAAGATGTTGGGTCCTTGGCACCACTGGCTTCCTTCTGTAAGCTGCTTCTCCTGTGTTATTCCATATTACATGCAAATACAGACATAGCTCTAAACTTACACTGCTAGGCTGCCAGTACATTTTTAAAGCATCTAAATGAAATCCAAAGGGGAAAATTCAGCTCTGTTGCCTTTCAGTAGGATCCAAATGCTCTTGATAGATTTATCTTCCTTCCCGAATGATTAAAAAGTTCATGTACCTTTATTAAGCCTCTAAGTAGAGAAGTTGTAGCAGTGGTAATGAAAAGGAATTAACATTCATACAGCTACCACAAGATGAATCGCTGTAGCTGCTTGGTGCAAAGCAACTTGCTCAGCAGCGTGCACCATGAAGTGAAAGGAGAATCTAAAGAGCCATTTCCCTTCAATGGGAATTTATTCAGGACATAAGAATTAATGCTGAAGTTAACAATCCTAATCTTAGGAGAAGTGCCACAGAAATTTTAATAAGTATCAAAGGCATTCTATCTCATTTGAGAGGGAAAGTGGGGCTGCAGACATAGCCTGCAGATCTTGAGGGGATCCAGCTGAGGCACCTCGTTGACCTTGGTTAAATCTAGCTCACATTATCTGAAAAAACTTAGAGAACACCAGGCCAGGTGACTTGGGGAACAGATGGGTGTATTTATATTTGTCTTGTGTGTATTCTTACAGACAAGATGCACAATTGCAGAATGTGTTTCAGACTTCAGATATATTTAGGAAGAACAAAAATCAGACCAGTAGCAACCTGAGCTTGCTGGGGAAAAAGACAAAAGTCCTTTTCACTTAAATGATTTAAATCAGGATTTAAATAAACTTCTTAGTGATTTCCACTCTTCTTTAGGAAACATCATTTTCCCAGTCTCAAACACACTGGCTTTTGAAACAAAGCTGCCTTTGACTTCTTTGGCACCATGCTTTGGCCATACCGGTCTGTAATTTGGGTGATTCCCGTTTTAACTCTCTGAGTTACTCCTTTGAACCTCACCTGCCTGTCTCTATTAGACATAATTGGCAAGTGCACAATAAACAGGATGCATAAAAGCTGATACTCAGATTCAGCACTCTGTAATTAGATTAAGCTACATCCTACTCTGAGCAAAATTGATTATGTAGCAGCCTGCAATTTTCCTGAAACGTCTGTGTGGGCTGTAGGACTTACCCTGAGGATACAGAACGCAGTAGTGTCTGAGCATATAAAGCCTTCCACCTGTAGCTGACTGGGAAGTGGCTGTCTTTTTCTTTTCCCTTTCTTCCTTCTCTTTTCTCCTTTTATTTCCCCTTTTCTCTTTCATTCATTTTCTCTTTTCTTTTTGGCTTTCACAGTATAATTAAAACCATATTATAACTGCAAGAAGCAGAGGTAAAACATTTTGACTGCACATTGTCATGCTATTCTAATGTGTTAAAATATCCCTCCTACATAAGGAAATTTTAAAAATATAATCTGTGCATGTTTTAAATCTAACATCTATTATTGAAACTCAGAAGAAATGCCTTAAGTAGTGGATTTTTTGTGCCTAGAAAAATGAATTAATCTGTTTCTCATTTTCATCTTGCAGCTTGAGCAGAAACTATAGAATTTAGAAGCTGAGGCTAAAATTAAGAGAGAGTTAAGGAGGTGGAGAAAAGGTGAAGGAGAAAGAGACTGAGCCTTTATTGTCACAGCACCATCAGTCTGTGGATCTGCAGTAGATTCATTGTTCTTGCTAAATTTTTAGTTATATCTAGCAAATGCATGACACAAATCCCCTTTATTCGGTTCTTACATCAACAGTCTCTTTAGATTCTGACATTCCTTTAAAAATAACGTTTCCAAGCTTTGGGTTTTCTTACCCATTTCCAGAGCTAACCCACATCACAGAGCTCTGATCACCTACCCTCTCAATTGCTGCAGCCTCCTCTTCCTTTGACAAAAGCAATCGTGCCCCAGCAGTACAGCAGCTATTTCACTCCAGGTCTGTTGCACTGACCACGTAACCCCTCTCTTTGATTCCCTCCACATGCTTTCTCCTCTCTATACCTAACGTAAGTTGCTTGTCCTCACTTCCAAGGATTTCTGTGGCCTATTCCCACTGTCATCTCTCATTGTGACAGACTAAACTACCACATAGGTGAAAAAAACCCACCAAGCAGCTGGATCCAATTAACCACCCATCCTTCTAAGAGCTGATGTGAGCAAGGGGAGATCTAAGTGTCCTGTAATCGGACCCAGCTCATCCTGAGAAGGCTTCCTGTGGTGAAGTAAGGTAGATGTTGAAGGTGAATCAAAGGGAAGACAGCTCAGGGAAAAGAAGGAACTGGAAGTGATTTGGGATCCAATAGTCCTGCAACTAAGTGCAGTGCAAGGCAATGATGAGACAGAAATGCTTGAGACGGTTTGCCATGGCTGTCCTCTCCTTGCATGACTGAGCTTGTGTTTTAACGGATGTGATCCACCCAAGCACTGAGTGTGGTGCTTCTCTGCACAACCACATTGGCAGTCTGTGTGGAAGCTCATTTTTTTATATGGATGGGACAACTGTGACCGCTTGCTTCTATAGGTGCCTCTATGGGACCCAAAGTGTGAGCAAACACTTGCCTAGGGATTGAAACATCTGAACACCTGGTTTGAACGCATGCTATTAGGTTCCAGAGCAACTCGTGCGGGATAAGTGGGCTCCTTTTTGTGCTTAAATGTCTGAAAAGTTCCTTCTCTCTTGACATGACAACCTCTGTAAAGAAATTTCAAGTGTGCTTACAGACAAGCCTTGATTGGGCAGTTCATCCTTGTGAAGGCCATGAAAGCTTAGTTTAGTCAAACTGTGTTCGTAAGTGCCTCATTTAATAGAATATAATAGTCATTTGGGATTTATTGCTTCACATCCTGCCCTTTCGCTCTTTGCAAGGATTCTCAAGGATGCCTGTAATCAGAGATCTCTCGCTGTAAGTCCTTGTAATAAATCTTTCATCCCATTTGGTAGATGTTTCATTCTCTTGCACCTTGTGTTCTGTATTTCATTATCTTTTGTTGTTAAAGGACATGAATAAAGACAAAAGCAGAAAGCAGGACTCACTGCATCCTTCTATTGTGAAAGTCTTCATAACAGGTTGGCTAAAATAATTCAAACTCTTCTACGATTCTTTAATGTTTTTAGTAAAGGGTGACATTATCTGTTTTGCTTTTGGACAAGGGGAAGGATGAGTGTTTGCCTAAAGGCTCCTTTTTTAGGATGGACTCAAACCTTCAGCAAATAAAACTTTGTGGCTTCAAGGGTAAATTTTTATTATTGAACTTGCATATTCTTTGGCTGGCCACTTGGATGCCTTCAGACACTGTCAAGCTGCTGGGTCACTCAGCCACTTGTCTGTACTCCCTAACATGAAATAACTTTCATTATGTTCTTTCTAGCAGCTGGAAGGACTTCCTTTATTTTACAAAGAAGATGAATACTCCCTTTTCACAACGACTTTCACGGGAAAGATGAAGAGCAATGGGTACAAGTTAATTCTGGAGAGATTCTAGCTGGATACAAGAGGAAAGTTTTCATGGTGAGAACAATCAGCCACTCTCCCCAGAGCAGAAGCCAGCACTGGACACTTTTTAACTTTCAGCTGGATAAGATGCTTGGCCATTTTGTACAGGCTCTGCTTTTACCATGAAATATTGGACCAGATGATCTAAGTGTGGTGTTAAGCTTATACAGTCATCCTAAAGTCTCCGTTTATTTGAGGATACTGTAGAGCACATGGATTTTTATGTGAAGTCCCAATTACACAGAAGCCTTTAATTACCTATCCTTGAGACAGCTTCCAAATTCCCTGCCCACTGTTTCACAAATATATATATATGCATTTTCAGGACCAAGTCAAGTAGGAAAATGCAGATAAACAAAGGTTTTCCCAAACAATTTTCTCCATCTAGTATTTAAAATATTCTTAGAAATATTGTCTCTTATTGAATAATTTCAAGCTTCAGTCCAATTTTGAAAATTCCACAAGAATTTAATGTAGAAAACTAACAATAACCAGCTCTATAAAAGTCAAGTTTATTTTAAAACATTGCTTTAATTTCTCTTACTACTAAAAGAAAAGCCATGTGTGAAAAGCTTCACGCTGTTCATCTATCACTATTCCTAATGTGCTACCAGGGATGTCTCTTTAACCTTAATTGTTCTTCACTGAAGCATTCAATTTCCTGTTCGCTGTTCTTGTGGTGTTTCTGTCTTTGCTCAAAAACAGAGTTCTTTTTAATATTGAAATTGCCTGAAATGCAATTCTAGAACAGATCATTATAAAGTTTTCACGTGTGCACAGAAAGTCAATATATTGTCCCTGAGAACAAACACTATGACAGAATTTTTGGTCTCTTTATGAAACACTGACAAAATACTGCTAATATTTATTATTTATATAATGGCTTTAATGAATGAACTGCAGATCATACTTAATCATGATGTCAAAAAATAACAAGAACTGAAACAACTCATATATGGTGATTTATTTGACCTTTAGTAATTAGACGAGGAAGCACAATACTGGTGTCTTCATGTAGTTAGCGACAGTACTCCAGAGAGAGTATCAGCATTGCAAGTTACAAGGTGCTTCCTCTAAATCAGCTCAAGTACAGCAGAAACAGAACTTCACAGCCTACACCTTATCCAAAGCATAGTGAGGTGTTCATAATCACTAGTACACTAAACCATGGGCCATGTTGGCTTTGATGCTGGTACAGGTGGTAGATAATTGGCCTCTGTAGGGTTTGGCTAACAGGGGAGGGAAAACCTAAATAAAGGATCTACCCAGTTTAACCCGTCAGATCAGGGAACTGATGATTGTCTGATGAGATTCAAAGTGAACATCATCAAAATATGAAAAAGCAGAAATGCCACTGATTGCTTAAAATAGAGCAGCTACTAATAATTAGCATATTGTCCTTTCTTAACTCAGTTTTCTTACTGTTTATTTTTGGAACCATGAAGAAGCTATGAACTTCCCATTAGCCTCAAATCATCTTTCTTTCGAGTGATGCTTCCTTGATAATTCACGCCTCGTGTCTTAGTTATGGAAACATAGCATTCCTTTGAGTAAGCACTGTGTCTACATTTTACACTGGATTTCAAAGCAAAGGCAGTGTTTTGTATATCCAACTGCATTTTGACTTACAGTTTTTTCAGACATGATACACGCTTCTGGTCCCACCTTTTCTCTCTGAATACAACAGGTTTCAAGCCTGAACTCTTGACTGTTTTGGGAAGGAGCCATGTGTCTCAAAGTGGCCATTTGTGAAAATTCCCTAGGTATCAGCACTTGGGGAAGCACAGATCCCCATCCCACCCTTACCTGTCCTTTCCAGGATTCTGTAACTCTTCACCTGGTCTCTCCTCAGGCACCTCTCCTCTAGCTCCAGGCTTTTTAACCTTTCTGCACAGAGAAGCTGCTGCATCTCCTCAGTCATTTTAGCTGTACTTCTCTGTGCCCTAACAACAGTTTGTTCTCTCAGAGACATGGAGACTGAGACTGCCCAGAGCACAGCTAACGACTGATTTAATCCTCAGCTCTTAACTATTGATTTAATCTTCAGCACAGAGTCCTGCTAGTTTAAAGTGAGGATTTTCTTGACTGTGGCTGGTGCAATACGTTATGTTAATGATCCCAGAGCTGTCTCTAGTAAACCTTGGCACCAAGGGTCCCTGAATTTGCTTCATGAGGAGGGAAGCAGCAAAGAAGGGAGCTGTGCTCCCTGCAGAACCCAGCAGCTCTCACAAGAGACTGACAAAACTTCTGTGGGCAATTTAAAAGGCTGAAACTGGAGCCTGCAGCCTGTGGTGACCCCCACCCCCTACTCCTATTAGAGCTGTTCTAGAGGGCAGTGAGACTAGTCTTTGATGAAAGATTAACACATTGATGGAGCTACAAGCAACAGCTAGTAGTTTGTGCAATAGTGGTAATGCTGCGACAGAGATAGATAGGTGGTTCCACAAGCATATTCCTGTCATGGACACTGTCGTGAATGAGGCATCTTGGAAGCAGGACTCCCCTTTGGTCTTCACCCTCCGCGATTACGAACACAAACATACTATTGCAGACATCCAAGAGCAAGGTCTGTGGGAAGTAACTGAAACAGCAGCACACAGTGGATGCCATAAAAAAGAAAGACACGTATCTGTAGTGGGTGACTCTGTAAAAGGCCACTAAGAAACCCATCTGCAGACCCAACAGAGTGTGTTAAGAGATCTGCTGCCTCCTGGGAGCTAAGATCAGAGACATTAGTGGAAGCGTGCCCCAAGTGATCAAAACCACAGACTACTATTCCCTCAATTCCCACTCCAACAACTCTGTGCTTAGGTAATTTAAATTTGCTCTTTGAAAACAGTAATTCTTTAAAAGCTGAGTTATTCTTTGACTGGCTAGCACAGGAGCACTCAACATTGCTACACGTAGCCTGGGAGACTGAATCCCAAGCTGCAAACCTGGCATTGGTGCCTGAGAACCTCTGTAGCACCTACAATGATGGAGATGACTCAAAATGAGATCTCTAATGGGCAGCATTACTGGCACTTCACCAGCAGCAGGAAAAACAAAGAAAGATGCAGCCTTCTGGATTTAGGTAAATACCTTGAAGCAGTAACTGACAGTTTGAAATTTCCTCCCCATGTTCTCATATTGTCCCAGGCTCTTTTCTCCCTAAAAAGCTGCTGGTAGATGAGACAATGATTTTATTCTCCTTTTGGACTTGCAGACCTGCAGCCCAAAGGAAAGTCAACACTGGGAGAGAGACATGCTCTTCTGTTTCAGTCTTTGTGCTCTGATCTCATGGTGAAACATGAGGTAAAACAATGTAGACTTACAAAAACAGCATTTCTGGGGTTGCAGAGACTTTAATCATTCACAGACCCTCACAGACCACTTTCCCCCATCCTCTCTCTTAAATGCATTGCAAGCCTTGTCATGAGCAGCGTAGAAAATGGAGCCTAGATTAGACTAAACGTTTCCATCTGGAGGGAATGTAGCTGTAAATTAGAGGGCTCAAAGAAAGTAGTTGAACGTGCACAAACATTAAGTCCTCCAAAAACACAGCACTGCTAACGGTGTGACGTTTAGTTGTGTGCGTGCGCAGACAGGCTCTAGCCAGTGCCAGTGCTGAAACTACCCATTTGGCTTCCTTGAGAGTGTGAAGTCCCTGCTCGTAGAAGACATCAGTTACCAAAGGGCAGGGTGCTGTCCAACACCCATATAACTGCTGTTCATTTCGAGGCTGTGGGGCATTCAGTAGCTGACGTTTTATATAGGACTTATGCTTAATGTATGAGTAACTGCATGTTTGTATCACCTGCATGGTTTAAAAAAAATTATGTGATAGACTCATAGTGCTGCTCTAAGAAAACTGGTGATTTAAAAAAGTGTGTTTTTAGTTTACAAAGCAATGCTCAGACACAAAATGGCACTGAAAGGGTAAATCCCTAAAGAATACCTAACGATTTACTAGGTTGAGAATACAGCTGGCCAGATATTGTTTAACAAAACACTTTTACTACAGAATACTACTTTACTGAATCAAATCAACCACAGAGGACACAACTGTGTATTAAATTTAAAAATTAATTTATTAGCTCTGCGTTTTCAATGCCACAAATAACAGTGTCAAGATTTTTGTAATGAAGTTTACTTTTGGATACTAAAAGTCTAAATATATCTATATACATAAAAAAGGAAATATCTGGAAAGAGAACAGTCAAAATTTAAAATATTTAACGATAAGATTAATCTAGAAAAATCTGAAAGTCTGTTTAGTGAGCTGAATTGAAGGTTTTCTGACCCCACACACTGGAAGGTGTGAGAGCAGGATGAGCTTTTGGGTTTTCTCTGTTATCTGAAGATATATCATCCCATACTCCTGCCTGGAGACAGAGAGAGAGAGAGACAGAGACAGACAGAGAGAGATAAGGGCATTCATGAATAAGTGTTGTGGGCTTAGACAGAAATGGATATAGTAGACCTATAGCAGATATTCAGAAAAAGAAATTTGTAATTCCATGATCAATGTGTTAGTAGTCTGCCAAATTTTGTCATTCTGGACACTATTGTTATTTCATCACTGGTCTGATGGTACATTTTCATGGCACAGGACAGATCAAGCTCACTTCTGCTTAGGAAACGTCCAGGTGTCACTCCACAGTCGGACTGAATACGTTAGTCTGAGCTGGTTCAGGCACCTCACAGGCCCCATCAGAACAGATTCAACCTGGCAGAAAAGGAACCTGAGTGGGTAAAAAAAAAAGAAAAAGGTAGTTTTCTGTTGTGTTAATGGTTGTGATCAACTAACTGAAGCATGATGAGCACAAGTGAGGGGGCCTTTCAAACTACAGTGACCCTTTCAAAGTGATTCTGGGAATGGCAGGCAAGAGAAGAGAGAGTGAGCTTGCTCTTTGTGGTAGGAAGATATCATTAGATGGAGTCAACTGCACCTGAAACAATCCTCAGCTGATCTCAATTTCATGAGATCACAGAAATATTTTGGTTGTAAGAGATGTGGGGGACTCCACTAGATATAAGCCTCCAACACCATCAAGATGGTTAAACTGATTGGTCATTTTATTGCCGTGGACACTTTGTGACCCCCAACTCTGTTTTCACGTCCTGATAGTTGTGGGGTTTTTTTGTGAGTTCTGATGCTCACCTGACTCTTGGAGTTTGCTTCAGCTTAGTTGCCTAGCAGAAAGCTCTTCAGTTTCTTCCTGTATGATGGAATGCTTTCTGGCTGGTGTATTAAATTGTATGGGCTCACTGAGGATTTGGATGAGCACTGCACTGCCTCATCATACTTCAACTTGCAACTTGAAAGTTCATGACTAAGAATTTAGCAGTGAAATGGGAAAAATTTCTGGCTAATGGTCATCCTGCTGTCCACTAGGACCTCCAGGTCCCTTTTTCCTACACTGCTCTCTAACAGGTCTATCCCCAACCTCTACTGGTACCTAGGGTTGTTCCTAACCAAATGCCAGACTCTACAATTGCCCTTGTTAGAGTTCATTTAATTTCTCCCTGCCCAGGTCTCCAGACTGTCCAGGTCTCACTGAATGGCAGCACAATCTGCTGGGGTGACACTCTTTCCAGCTTTGTGTCATCAGCAAACTTGCTGACAGCGTTAATCCCTCAGCCAAGTCATTAACGAATAGATTTAATAGTACTGGTCTAAGTACCAACCTATGGGGGACTCCACTAGATACAGGCCTCCAATTGGACTCTGTCCCATTGACGACCATTCTCTGGCTTCTATCCTGTAGCCAGTACATGACCCACCTCACTACCTCATTGTCCAGGCCACACTGCCTCAGTTTGGGTGTGAGGATGCTGTGAGAGACTGTGTCAACTATTTACTGAAGTCTACATAGGCCACATCCACTGTTTTGCCTTCATCTATCCACCTGGTTATGCCCTCATAAAAGGCTATCAGGTTGGTCAGGCATGACTTTCCCTTGGTGAAGCCATGCTGACTGTCCCTAATGACCCTCTTGTCCTTGCTATGCCATAGAGACAGCATCAAGGACAAGTTGTTCCATCACCTTTCCTGGGATGGAGGTGAGGCTGACCGGTCTATAGTTACTTGGGTCTTCCTTCCTACCCTTTTTGAAGATGGGAGTAACATTTGATAACCTCCAGTCCCCAAGCACCTCTACTGATTCCCATGACTTAGAAAAGATGATGGAGAGTGGCCTAGCAGTGACTTCCACTGTCTCCCCTAGCACTCACAGGTGCATCCCATTAGAACCAGTGGATTTTTGTGAATCCAGTTTGCTCAACTGATGGCTAACCCAATCCTCATCAACAAAGGCAAACACCTCTTTTGTCCCAACTTGCTCTGGGTCCTTAGCAGTCTGGAGCTTGATATCAAGACAGTCCCCAGAAGTATAGACAGAGGTAAAGAAGGTGTTCAGTAGCTCTGCTTTGTCTGCATCTGATGCCAATCAGATGAGAAATCAGAGGCATTTCTGCAGCGTTTATCCCTAATATAGGATTCACTTTGCTACGCTGACTTTGAAGGAGTCTGTGTGTGCTACAGAAAGAACTCCCCCTTAGTTTGGCAGCAGGAACTGGATCGAGATCTTGCCCCCTCTGATGTCTCCCTGCATAGCAAAAGAGTCCATCCCAAGGGACATTGAGGGAATCTCCTCTTGGAGCTCTTTCAAACAGTTTGCCCCACTCTTCTGAAGAAGTTTTATCTACTAAGACTGAGATATTTAGAAAAATTGTATTCAATTCAATTGTATTGTAGTCAAATCTGCATAGATTTTCTGCAAGAAATGAATACTCACATGGTACTCTTTAAGCTAATTTTCAGATATTTTTGTTTCACACTTAACAAAGAAACTCATAAATAATTACTGTGAAGTTTCACAAACATAACAGGCTTTTTGGAATCATAGAATCATAGAATCATTACGGATCGGAAGGGACCTCAAAAGATCATCTAGTCCAATCTGCCTGCAACAGCAGGATCACCCAGACCAAGTCACACAGGAACCCGTCCAGTCGGGTCTTGAATATCTCCAGTGAGGGAGACTCCACAACCCCCCTGGGCAGCCTGTTCCAGTGCTCTGTCACTCTCACTGGGAAGAAGTTCCTTCTCAGGTTGACGTGGAACCTTCTGTGTTCCAGCTTACAACCATTGCCCCTCGTCCTATCACTACATGACACCGAGAACATCCCAGTTCCATCCTCCTGACACTCACCCCTCAAATATTTGTCTCCTCTTCTCCAAGGTAAAGAGACCCAGCACCCTCAGCCTCTCTTGTAAGGAAGCTTGCATAGGAATCATATTTACACTGAAATCTTCTTTTCCCCTCACCCTTACAGGAACCTAAGAAAGACCCTGAAAAGACTGGAAAAACATACGCGGGCTCTGTAGGCTAGAACACTCTGTAATTAACAGCCACACTGGTGATGGCACTTCTCCTGGTAGAATTTCAGCTAATAGCCAAGTTCTTCATGTAAAACTAATGCGAACGAAAAAATCCTCCTCCCAAGAATATTTTGTGCTTTTTTTCTTATGAATCGAGGGACGGTTGCTGCAATGTTTTCTCATGTATTTCTGACCCAAGGTTTAGTTCTGTTGTTTTTATAGGAACCGGTGGGTACACAAGGAAATCTTTTCATGTCACCTCAGTCACTTACTGACTCAAGGTCTTGTGGCATTTCTTGGCTCTGTCTGTGCTTCAGGTGGGTGCAATTGATGGTGTAGTGCACTGTCCTACCTCCTAGATTGGCTGGTGTCAAGGACTACTTGGCGTACCCTTGACTTTGGTCCAAGAAAACACAGGGGTTCAGAGCAGAGGAGCTGGCAGTGGGAGAACAGTTTGTCACTGGGTCTCAGTACGATGCATAAATGAGATGCAGCTACCCTGCAGATTCAGAAACAGTAGATGATATATTCATCCTGTCATAATTTGTGTTTCTCTGAGAGTGTGCTATTAATCCTACACCCTACTGTTTTCCGATATTGGTTTAAACTTTATGGTGAAGTGGAAGCTGTAATTCTGAGTTCCATCCAGGGTGACTGAGAAGAGAAGCAAATGTGCTGCAGCTGTAGAGAAGACTTCTCTGCTGTTCATTCTCAGCTATTAACTGCTCAGCTTAGAGCCATATCCCGGCACGGAGCACCGGCATTCATTGAAATCCATTGGCTCTTGGCACTTTGGGCACAAGGGGAAGGAAAGAAAAATGTACAAAAGCATTTTCAACAGAC
The DNA here is from genome assembly GCA_013400115.1 of Rhinopomastus cyanomelas. Classification (NCBI taxonomy): domain Eukaryota; kingdom Metazoa; phylum Chordata; class Aves; order Bucerotiformes; family Rhinopomastidae; genus Rhinopomastus; species Rhinopomastus cyanomelas. The sequence goes on along the minus strand of VXBP01001094.1, from coordinate 156,662 downwards.
CAGGAGACAACAGGCAATCAGACCTGCTGCGTGCATACAGACTTTCACTGGAAATCCTCTGTTTCACTTGACGTGTGTGTAGGGCAAGCGAAAGCATGAAGTAATTCTTCACTGGAGATGTTCAAGACCTGCCTGGATGTGTTCCTGTGTGACTTGGTCCAGGTGATCCTGCTGTGTCAGGGGGATTGGACTAGATGATCTTTCGAGGTCCCTTCCAGTCCCTAATGATTCTGTGACAAAAAGGCTGAGAACGGTGTATGTGACGTTTTTTCAGTAAGTAATGGAAAGGTAACACTTGAAAAAAGTATTGCATTGAAGCTTTGCGTTCTGATTTCTCTGATAGCAAACCTAGTTTAGAAAGATCCTAGTCCTTTCTGTTTGTAGCTTCTTTCCTTGCTCGTGCCCTTCATAAATCACTGTTTCCCTTGTTGTGCAAAAGCTACTGTTCACAGAGTTATTTTCTTTAAAAAATACAAGTCATATTATCTAGAGCTTATACCCTTTCCTGTTTTTCATCCTGAATCCTTTCCCACTTATCTGATTTACAGAAAACCCCCAGAATGAATAGAGACCCATACCGAAGGATGATGCTTGTTACTGTTGAGCCTAACTAAACCTCTTGCTAAACTGATTAACTTGTTTTGTCTCTGCTTTTGCACTTGTGGAAACAAGATAACTGATTCTGGGAAGTAAACCAGCAAGGCAAATGCAACCCAATCCAAGTACATCCTTCTGTGTGTGTTTGGGATCCTCAGGTGGCTCATGGCACGGTCGGTGTATGTACGAGGGGTGAGGTGGGTCCAGCAGGTGGGCATCAGAAGTGATGTGACTCTCCTCTTGGCTCCCATAGGGAGCAGTTGTGTGTGGCAGGTTGGTGAGAGCTAGCTTGAGGAGGCTAAGTAAAGGGGTGAATGGGCAAAGTTTGGTGACAAAACAGTACTGTGAGCTACACCTTTGTTGCAACCCCTGAAATGGGTACTGCCATGGGAATCAAGTGCAACTCGTGAGTTTCTCTTGGGTTAATGTGGTCCCTGGCTGTTTCCTTTATGTGCAGTAGCTAAAAATCCCTGATACGGAGTCAGAAAAAAAGCCTTCAGCAGGTTTTTATTTACGTTCTTATTTGGAAGGGATCGTTTTTCTCCCTCTCATCATGCTGAAAGCTGTGCTAACAGCAGTCAGCACTGTATTGCTCCCCAAGAGCCTGGTTTTGCTACTGTAATTTACACAAATAATTTTAACTTGTTAAACAACTCCCAGTGGGGATATCTTCTTAGGAACTACATGGGCAGACAAGTAGAACATTCAGAGATTAAGTTCTAAACCTAATGAAAATCTAGCCCCTTTTTGGCACATTCCTCCTTGTAAGGTCATGGTGCACATTTTCCTGTCATTATTAGTTAACACAAGTCTCTGATTGACTTCAGTTTCCTGATGCAGCTCAATGAAGAATACTCTTCTGTTCAAGCTATCTTGTCACACAAGTTGTTGTGATTATAGCTTAGTTACTTTTTATTTCTCTTTTCCATAGAGTAAATAAGAAAACAAAAATGGTTTAGAAGAACAAATTTAGTGTTGTTCACATTGTTGACTTTGTTATCTGACAGGGCAGGTGTGCTAGATCCACTGCCTGTTCTAACCAGAGGGAAGAGGTAGAAGCAGGTGCAATTACTTCGATGGTCACAATATGCACCTGTTTTAAAGAAGCAGGGGTAGTTGGAACAATGGTTTTGACCTGTACGTGTTTTGGCTGTTTTGGGCTAGAACAGCAGAGATGGTTGACTACTCCTGCCATGTTACCGTCAAGCGTGTTTATGTTTACTTTAGTAAAATGAAATTATTTATTTGACTTTTACTATTTTTAAGTAGCCATTACCAAACAGAGCCTTGTTTGAAAGGGTGCTGCATGAATTCAGGAGTCCTTTCCAGGGAAATAGAGATCTGCTCAGTTATTGTTTTCGTATTTCAATTAATTGAAAGCATATTTAGTTTGTCTTCTGGCATGTGAGATCAGCTGAGCTCTGTCTCCCAGGCCTTGCTAAAAACTCCAAGCAATCAACATTAATAATAAACATACACATTTGCAAACAGTACATACATCAATGAATTTGTTTCCATTAGTGGATCAATGGGTGTGGAGCAGACAATCCTTCATGTTTCCTTTCAGCATTTTCTCCTTTTATACCAGCATTTGGAAACAAACAACATTCTTGTCCAGTGGTCTGGCTGTAGTTTACCCTCATTCTTGCTAAGTAAAACCTGGTATGGACTGTGCAAGGTGTTTTTGCTAAAAATCTGTGTAATAGTTGTCTGTGACTCAAGTTAGGGCAAAGCAGGGTCTAGTTCTGAAAGTAAACTATGTGTCCTTCTCATGATTCTTATGTAGCTGGACCTGAGTAAATTTGAAATAAAATATAGATCTGTTAACTGTCTTTGCTAATCATCTTTCTCTCATCTCATGATGGTGCTTAAAGAATGAGGGTTTCTAAAGGACTTACTTTTTCAGCATAGAAAGAAATGTACAAGGTGACTTGTCTTTTTTTCTGTTCCGTGTATTAGCTGCTCTTAAAGCAGAAGAGCCACCTGAACCAGATTCCTTGATTTTTCCATGGAAGAGGATGTGATTTATAACATTGTATGATGAGTTATATTCTCCAAAATTTGACTTCATTGTACTCTGGAGCTTGCCACCCCCCCTTTTCTTTTTGAGAATAACGTAAAGGAGAACTGGCTGTGTCATACAGAGAAATATTTAATGTCAAACCCCAAACTGAGCCAGGCTTTTCTCAGTGGCATCTTAATGACAGGACAAGGGGCAAAGGGTGTGAGCTGGAACACAATAGGTTCCACGTAAAACATGAGAAGGAACTTCTTCACAGTGAGGCTGACAGAGCACTGGCACAGGCTGCCCAGGGAGGTTGTGGAGTCTCCTTCTCTGGAGATGTTTAAAACCCACCTGGATGTGTTCCTGTATGACTTGATCTGTGTGATCCTGCTGTGGCAGGAGGATTGGACTAGATGATCTTCTGAAGTCTCTTCCAATCCCTAATGTTCTGTGATTCTGCGAACAGCTTAATTTTCCAGTTTTGTAAGTCAGTCCTTTTTAGTTCCTGGCTATCCAGCTTTTCTGAACATCACTCTTATTTTCTTTGTGTTGGTATATTTTCAGTAGAAACTGTAATTTTCTTCCCACTCTACCAAATGTGTTACCTGTATTTATTTGCAGGATACACAAAAACATTTTGTCAATCTCTTAAGAACCCTTTAAGACGTAACTGACTGAGGTAAAGTGACATTTAATCAATTTCTTTATTTACATCCTGACCTTAACTGTAATGCTTAAAATCACTTTACAGAGAAAAGCTAATGTGTATATTTAATTGCAAAACAATAAACATAAAGCCTAATCAAAGAGAAAGCAAATTTATTTATTTTGATAAACAATAAATGAGTTGAGATTTCATCTACTGTGGAAGTGAATGAGAACACAGAAAAGGAATGTATAAAATGACTAAATATCTAAGAAGGGGTTAAGTAACAACAGCTTTAAAAAGAGGGTTTACAACCTAGATGAAGGAGAATGTGAACTTCTGTTGTAAAATGACTCAGTATCACTGTACTAGTGTTAAGTCTCAAAGCCTCAGAACATACTTTTTTTCAGAGGATTTCTCTTCTTTGAGGAATTTTCGAGTATAGCTTTATGTTGTCTGAGGCCAGATATTGAAGCAAAAGTTGTGTTCATGGGAGGCTCATCGGTCAGATATGCTGTCATATTTCCATATTTCTGTTCTCTAGCAGAAAATAAATTGATTTTGTTGAACAAACAAAGTGAAAGTTGGATAAATCCTGATGTTTCTGCTAACTCTTGGTGCACACTTTCTTTGTGGGACTAGGGTACTGATATTTCTAACCAGTTAGTAGTAAATTTCTTCCAAAACCTCCTTTTAGGCCTTTTTTGGGGACTGTTTGCATGAGTAATCACATGGGACTTGGAAATAAAGCCTGAGTTACAGAATGGTGAAAGAACTGTGGAATCATGAAAGAACATAGTACAGTGCACTGGAAGGTGATTTTTCTCAATATTTACTGAGATTTTAATACATGGCCAGAGCCAGACACCATTTTTATTAATGTGCTAAAATATACATTAAATTATATATATAGATCTATTTATTTAACACCTAACTCCTAAATCTTCTTTATAATGCCTCTTTTTTTCTGTGGGGTGGGTAGGTGGATTATTTCTGACTAGAGTATTGCATGCTGAACAGACAGCATCAGAAAGGGTTTCATAATGAACAAATCATTTAGATAAACAGTCACTAAGACAATGCTCAACATACAGCTAGAGGTACCTGTATCTCTGTGAGTCGTAGATATACATTCAGAAGTGGTTAGACATTAGAATGCCTAATTATCCCCCAAAATGGCCTGGCATGCATTGTACTGCCTGTCTGTCATGCTCATTGCCAGGGCCATAATGCTCTGCAGCTTCTGCCCGCATGAGCAGTCACCAGCAAACTGCAGCAGCCCCTCTGCAGTGTTGGCAGCCTACAAACACAGAGCTTTAGTTTGACCATTTTCAGGCAGACGCCATGAGGTAGCTGGGGAGAAGATTTTATTTAGTCAAGTAACTAATCAATTTATGTACTTCAGCTCCTAGGGCCCAGGAAAAAATTCTTGGTAACCAAATGGCTGTAACAACATCATGGAGAATCAAGTGTTTGATAGCCTTTATCACACCGGTACTGTCATCATCGAGATAACATTGAGGTTTCAAATTTATCCTGCTGCATGTTATTAAGCACTAGAAATCCCCAGTTGCCTGTGGCATTCTCATAGCTGAAAAACCTACAGATGGTTGACTTTTGAAATTATTTCTGAATGTGTTCACATGCTCCAGGTAACAATGTACTTTCATTGAAGTTTGAAACTGCCAACTTAAATTGTAGCAGGCTGTCAAGATTTTCTCCGACCTTTGCATGCTAGATGTATTACTGCTTCTAGACCTGTAAAAGCTGTGCATCAAAATAGGAATTACATAAATTTAATGTATTTTTCATGCATTATTATTGATTTTTATTGATCCCATGGAAAAGCAACATTTCTGATATGGGGTCTGCAGGTCTTGCAGGAACTGTCACTGTAGTTGAGCCTTCTTGGTGTGGGAGTGCTCTGAATAACTGTTATCTCCTTCCCTGGATGAACCAGGGAAATTTCTAAGGCTGAGCTGTATAATTAATATTGAATTACCTAAGAAATTTCAAAAACTTTGAGGAGTCAATCACTTGTCCTTTGGGACTAGTGAATTGAAAGACTGTCAAGACCACACATGCTGTTTCTTTATGGTTTTGCTTTCTTGGCTATCACAGTGAGTTTACCCTTGGGCCAGTAGGGTAGATCCACCCAGATGACATTCTGTTGCTAGCAACAAAGCCCACAGCAGCCCCATGAGCACTAGAAATAATAGATGAGGAGATTTGAATTTCATCACCTGCTCAGTCTGAGTTGGCCTTTCGTTTGTTTTGCAGCTTCACAATACATTCTCCAAACCAGACTGGATCCTCCTTAGGCATCAAATAGGACTGCAGTGAAAAACAGCAACTGTTTGTTGGTTTTTTTTAAGAAATTGATCATGTAAGTGTGAATAAATTAAAGATCACAGGCTCTCCAATCTGTGAAACAACATGTAACTCACAGCAAAGACCTTCAGCACGTAAACATTCCTCTTACTGTGTGATTCATGCGTGCTGATAGCAGGTTATTGCGGGTTTCAAGACTGACGGCTTTCTCTTCCATTTTTCAAACCATTCTGCAGTTTGAAGGGACTGGCTTCAAGCATGCTGGGGGCACTGGTGTTGTTTTCACAGGTTATGATCCAATGACTGTGATTTTTTTAAAAGTCAGGGTGCTTCTGGCCGTTAGAGGGCTGCTGTTTGTTGCTCGTCAGAAAACTAAAATATTCAGATGCTGACCCTTTTCTCGTTTCATCTACAAGAGGCAATTTGGGACATCCATGATGATGGCATGAAGAGTAGAAAATCTTGTGACAGAATCCTCTTGAATTGTCATTGTTGCCTGTCAGCAGTTTGCAACTGGCACTGTGTGCTGACAGATGTAATGAGTCATTAGAGAGAAAAAGAATTCAGAAATGCTGCTACTGTCATCTGAACATAAATTTAATTCATATTTTGCTCCCTTTTGTAAAATTTGGAAGGCAGATTGATCACACCACACTCTTCCTGGTTTTGACTCATAATCTGACTGTATAAAGGTCAAAGTGATGTAGTTTCTGGAGGGATATTTTATATTATTTAAAAAAGGGAACAGTTATTTATAGGAAATAACAAGTATTAAAAGAATATGTGCTTCTGAAAGTGCCACTGAGGGAGATATTTAATTTCTTGCTTGGTTTTTGCTGTGAAAAATGTCAGGGGAAAAGCTGCATTGATGTGCAGATGAGGAGCTGCAGTCTAACTGTACAAAAGCGTAGGTAGAGGTGAGATGGCCGTGTTGGTAATAAGGGCACTAGAGTTTTTGCTCCCTGGCTTGGACAACGTGAAAGTAACGCCAGCCTCAGATGGTTCGGAGAACACTCTTCTTGACTGAAGAGCACAGAAACAAGCTCGTAGTTTTGCATATTATGTTGCTGCTCTGTTCAATAGGTCTTGTCATTAATTCAAAGAAAAAATCCAGCTTGTTCTGTAAGAAAGAACCTGTTTGTTTTTAACTCCACGTCCGCTTTCCCTGAACACAACAATGAACACGGATCCGTCTTCAGAAGTTATGTAATTTCATCCACCCTATTAAACTTTCTTGTGATTCTAAATGTGAAAGTTTCCTTGTGAATCAGGGAGATGTGGATTAGTAGGGAACAGTTTTGGTTTTGGGCCCTTTTCAAGAACTTAAAAAGTCCCTGGGAATACTACAACCATAACAGATTGCCTTGAAAGTTTGCAGTAAATGCTGGTTTGAAAAGCTTGTAACAACCTCCATCTGTTCACGGCACACTTGAAAAGGCTCACAAAGCCCGTGCGGTAGCACAAAGATACCTATGGTGGCAGATCTTGTCTTGGGAGGATTGTTTAATTTCAGTTGTGCTGTCTGGGGACAAGAAACTTCCTAAATGCTTTTTAAAAGGCTTTTTTGTTTTGATTTCTGTGAAGAAAGTCATTCAAGTGGCTTCATTTCAGCATCTATTTCACACGTATCATAACTGATCTTGTCTCAGAAGTACAATGACAAGTAAATGAGGAAAACCTCAGGCATTAAGTACATCAGCTTTCTGAACTAATTTCTGGCAGAAGTGATTCACATCAAGCTGTAATCCTGCAAATTCATGCACAAAGGACTTCAGTCACAGTGCTGTCTACAGGGCCATTCTTACAAGTTTAAATCTCGGGAACATCAGGAACTTATGAAAATAATTGAAATAATAGTTAATACAAACCAAAAGGATATTTTAAAAATTGAAGGGGGTGTATTTTATACATTTATACATCAGTTTCTATTGATCTGATTACTTACTGTTAAGCTATATGGTATCTGCCTTGTACCATTTTTTCCCTCTTGTGTCTAGTAGTAAGTTTTACGATAAAATAGTCCTTACAAGCTTTGTTTTGTGACACGATCATCTCATTCACAGGGTACATGACCAAAAAAAAAATTATATAATGCTGCTTTGTAAAGTTGCTTTCCTTCATATTTTTTTTCTTAAAGTTTTCTGTGGAATATTCAGGAAAAGATTTCCATAAATGAAATTATTTAGGAGTAGTGTAAAATCAATTACAGTTCTTTGAATAATGTTAGGAATGTTAGACAGACTAGAAGCTACATCCAGGTTAGCACTACAGTTTTGTGTTTTTGTGGGTTTAACACATTCAGATAGCATATGTTGTAACAACACTAGCTTTCTGATATCTTGCTTTTCCAATAGCTAAATGACTTTCTGTTTGACACAGTCTCCTTTTTCTATTATCCTACACATGCTGTCTGCAATTAAAATGCCTTTTTTTCCAGTGGAGAGGAACTTCAATTAGTGGTAAAATGCAACAGGCTATCCAGTTTACTAATAGTAAACTATTTACTGTGTCAGCAGCAGCTGGATTTTGCTGTGATGTAAATAGACTATCATTTTTAGAAGGCAAAATCCTACCAAACAAACCTATATAAAACTTGCACCAGGAAAGTTCTCATTCCCCTTGACAGTACATATATGCAACTGAAAAGTGAGGAGCTGCGTGTAGGAGGATTATGAGATTAGGCACAGGCTGCATTAAGACTTTTATCAGGTGTTACATGGTGCATCTAGCTTCTCCTGGTGATTAAGATCCTCCCAAAGGTTTTGGGGCCTGCTTGACTCAGAAACACAAATGCTGGAGGACTGCACTCAACTGTTCAAAGATAGCTGGAGCACTGCGTCCAGTTCTGGAGCCCTTATTACAAGAAGGATGTGGAGATGCTGGAGCGAGTGCAGACGAGGGCCATGAAGATGGTCAGAGGGCTGGAGCACCTCTCCTGTGAGGCCAGACTGAGACAGTTGGGGCTGCTCAGTCTGGAGAAGAGGAGGCTCCCAGGTGACCTTACTGTGGCCTTCCAGTATCTGAAGGGGGCCTACAAAAAGGCTGGGGAGGGGCTTTTTAGGATGTCAAGTAGCAACAGGACTAGGGGGAATGGAGCAGAGCTGGAGATGGGTAGATTTAGAGTGGATGTGAGGAGGAAGTTCTTCACTGTGAGAGTGGTGTGAGCCTGGAATGGGTTGCCCAGGGAGGTGGTTGGGGCCCTGTCCTTGGAGGTGTTTAAGGCCAGGCTGGATGAGGCTCTGGCCAGCCTGATCTAGGGTGGGGTGTCCCTGCCCATGGTGGGGGTGTTGGGACTAGATGATCCTGTGGTCCTTTCCAACCCTGACTGATTCTATGATTCTTCCCATTGAGGGTGACAGAGCACTGGAAGGGGCTGCCCAGGGGGTTTATGGAGTCTCCTTCTCTGGAGAGGTTTGGAGCCTGCCTGTACATGTTCCTGTGCAGCTTAATCTGGGGCATCCTGTTGTGGCAGGGGGATTGGACTGGATGATCTTTCGAGGTCTCTTCCAATCCCTGATGTTCTGTGATTCTGTGATGTTGTCCACCTGCAAGCAAGGCTTCTAAATTACCTACTCAGTCACTGGGATGGCTTCTGCTATCACTTTTGGCATCTGGATGTGTGTCTAAATGTTACCAAACCTTAGCACTTGAGGAGGACTCTTACATGTTTGTTTCATAATGAGATGGACTTGCTTCATTGCCAAATAAGGTATCTGTTGATTCACTGTCTTTAAGAAAAGCCTGAGGTTGGTTTCAGCTTTCCAATGCGTCTCCCATGAAGTTACTCTGTTTGGGTAGACAACTGCAGTAATGTAGTACACAAAAAGTATTGCTATTTCAAGAAAATGAATTTATAAATGTTTAATAGTTCAAGTTTTAATAGTTGAAATTCAAATATGTGGAATCATATTTTAATGGAATCCGCATGTAAGACAGGTCTGAAATAATTAAACATGCCTGTAATAAACACTGACTAAAAATCCATTTGTAATATGTGGAATCCTTTAGCTGAGGAAAATCTGAAGTAAATTTGATTCATGTACAGGAAGTATACCACAAATACAGGATGGGAAACATCAGCCCCTCACCACATTCCACATCTTTATTGACAATCCACAACTTTCATAGGACAACAGCACACAATATATAACAAATATTTGTCAGCAAGAATGAAAGATTGCAGAAGTCAATGATGTATTTTATCTCAACTTTGATTTTCTTTTCATTAGTGAGGGAGAAAAATCCTGTTTCAGACAAGCAGTTCTGGAAAGATATTTGATATTGCTACAACATCAGCCAGATATGGTAACGTGACACTCTGCAACAACTCAAGCCTTTTTTTTCCTACAGTCAGCTGCCTAGGATGGTTTATTTAAACTTGAAACCTGATGAGATTTCTGGCTCCGTAGACATTATCAGTGTCTTTGTGCCCTACATACACCACATAGGCAGAGACTGAGAAGGTTGTTGAGCACCTAATTCATCCCTTGGGGTAGAATGATTAATTTGCCTTCTAAAATGTGCTAACCTGGCATCTTAAAATATACATTCATGCCTTTAAGTATTCTTAGTGGCCATGAGAGTTGAGCTCTTGCTTTGCAAAAAACTAAGTTCTTGTGATTTCACTGTTTTGAGGGACTAAAACGTTGTTCTTGGCTCTTTTTTTCATCTAACTTTACAAGTGTGCTTTCTGTTTCTGCCTATCACACCTGATTAATTAAAACAAAAGGAAAAAGGCAAAGTGAAGCCTTTTGCTGTCTTCTTGAGTGAAACAATATTTCTTTTTCTGAGAACGAGACTGCTGTAAGCAATCTGCTTTAATTATTTGAAATATAAATTGCTCTATAGAGCTAAAAAACTTGTGGCCTTTAAGAATCCATATTGAAATTTACTAATGTATTTTACCTCCCATATTTTATAAACATTCAGCATCTTGCCAACAGTGTATTGGAGCCATATTTTCATCTATAAAACAGATGCCATTTTACTTTTTATTATGGGAGATGCTTATTTTGGACCTGAATTTTTGTTTATTCTCTTTGCTCCACCTCCTAAATTGTTTAATTCTTTACCTAAGAGATTCACTGCCCGTAAATAAAATACAATTTTAATTTTTGATAACTTCTGTAATTATTTCTGTATTACTTAAATTCCCAAAAAGGTTTGCCTCAGTTTAATAAATGCAGTGTTCTTCCCTTATTTTTGTTTCATCCAGAAGAAAACATGGAAATGTTCCATTACTGTCAAATAACTTCTTAAACTGCTTAAGTAAACTTTTCTGGATTTGAATTATTTTTTGAACCTGTGAACATGTGAAGACAGAGAAAATGGTAATAGTATGGTGTACAATTTAAATTAACTTCAGACTAAGAAATCTGTTTTTAAGAGCAGTTGACACAAAGGAGTAATTACTTACATCATACATGCATTTAAAAGAGAACAGAAGGAGACTCATAGACTCATAGACTCAGACTCATAGACTCATTAAGGACTGGAAGGGACCTCGAAAGATCATCTAGTCCAATCCCTCTGACACAGCAGGATCACCCAGACCAGAACCCCTCTAAGACGTCAATCAATGACTTTTATAGAGGTTAAGACAGTTACCATAAATCTGAATGTAGTAAGATTAAAATAAGAGACAGGAGTTTGAAATGCATTTCTTTGTTGGTGTGGCCAGGTCAATAGATCCAAAGAGGCATCGCTGCTTCCTACCACAGTAGTGTAGCTGTGAAAAGTCAGAATGGATCTCCATCTAACACAGCCATATCACTCAGAAAAGAGAAGGAACAGCTGGTCTGTTCAATGGGTTTATAACAAAGCATTTTTTAATTCCTGTCCCAAGTTGGACAGGGAGAATAAAGTATGTGCAATAAATTAAATGTTTGATCTTAGGCTTAACCCTATCTACTGCTGAAAAAATCCTAGAAGAAATACCTAGTTGTAAGCAGAAACCACTTTAGTGCCAGCAGTGTGCTCACTGCTCAGTTTACATCAGGGCATTTTAGCAGCTTTCAAGTCCTTGCAGCATGTTTAGGATTCTAATTCTCTTATGTGTGATTAATTATTGCTTAGGAAGTCTATTTCCAAACGTTTATCTTTAGTATTACTCACCTACTTGTAGTCCCGTGTCCTTCCCAACTGATGCGACCAGCAACTGGCAAAGTGCTTATCAATTTACAGTATTGGGCAACAGGTTTGCGAGGAGTTTCATGTTAATGAGCAGAAAGAATTGCAGACCACTCGGCATTCAAGTAGCTACACCACTTTGATCTCTCCTGCCTGCTATTGAATGAAGATATGAACTAAGTATTTTTTGTATGAATTCAAATTTTTATCAAATTTCATTATATAATCTACCTAAGAATAATCAAGGTACTGCCTACTTTGTCATAGTATAAATTATATATCATATGTGTATACATATCATAGTAGATGCAATAAACATAGCTGCTTTATATCTACCATACTGAAAAACTGAGTTTGTCAAACAGTTTGGAGGGTGATTTGGAAAGGAATTTGAATATTTTAACGCAAATTCAGAGAGCACATGGCTCTACCCATATGTTTGCTGTTGGAATGAAGAAGTCCAGACCTCTTCTGACTATTTCACAATGCAGAGTTAACAAGGATGGTCACACTGATGTCAGCATCAATACCTGGGAGGTTTGAATTAGCAGTAATGTGAGAGTTTATTTAAAAGATAGTTAACTTGTTGAATGCAGTGAAGATGCCTAAATACTGTAACACATAATGTTGGCTATGCCATGTTTTTTTCTAACAGAATCCAGCCCAGAAAATCTTGTGACATTTTCATGTTAAATTTTAATTTAAAAAAAGACATATTCCAGGAAAATTGTCATATGAACAAGATGGGGCAGGAACAAGGGGAAAAAAATAAAAAATAAAATGAATTAATACTGACCTGAAGGACTGGTATGCCATTTTTAAACAGCAGCTTCCAGTAGTTTCATGACTTCTCCTGGTATTTGCAAACAGTGCATTTCATATACCGCTCTCATTTTGGTCCTTGGGCAAGACTTCTCAGGAGAGAAAGCCTTCAGTCTGTGAGCTGAACCAAGGGCAAAAGTAACCAAATCACTCTCTAATAAAATTTGCCTCATTGCTTTTAAGAACTAGCAGATGGTTTCAACTTTATCTCCCACTGGAGACAAGCTGATTGAATTCACTCCTTGGTTAATGGCTGCCATTTGCGCAAATGAAGATAAAGAAACTGAGCTGAAAACTGGCTATTCCTGGCTGGCCAAGTAGCAGAAATGGTTCTGCATGTGTGACCAGTGGTCTCAATTGCAAAAGCTGTTTTTTTAATACCTTTGATGGCTGGCAGGAGGTGATACCTTCTTACAATGAGCAAGTATGAGTAGAGTGGCTTCCTGCTTCACTAATTAGAGTCAGCTTCAGCCACACATATGTTTGATGAAAAGAAAGTATTTGACAACAAATTCACCCAGGCTTCTTGACTCTAATACCATCACCCAACAGACTGCTGAAATACAGGAATTAGGTTTTGACACAATATTATAGATGCGAATCTTACTACAGAACCCAAATTTACTAGGGCTGTGATTTGCATCAAAGTTGGTTAAATGAGCTGGATGCCAGCAGAAACACATAGGGAACCTGCCTAAAATGGGCTGCACTCTGTTAATTGAAATACAGAGAGACAAGGTTAATAATGTTTTAGGTGATATGTTACCGATGTATCTGCACCACAAAATAGCTGCTGCAGGTTTCTTCTCCTCTCAATGCTTACAGGCTACTCACAGTATCACAGAATCACAGAACATTATGGATTGGAAAGGACTTGAAAGATTATTTAATCCAACCACCCTGCCAGAGCAGGATCACCTAGATCAAGGAGCATATCCAGGAGGGTTTTAAACATCTCCAGAGAAGATGGGCACAACCTCCTTGGGCAGCCTGTTCCAGTGCTCCGTCACCCTCACTGTGAAGAAGTTCCTTCTCATACTTACGTTAAACCTCCTATATTCCAGTTTACATCCATTGTCCCTCCCTTGTCCTATCATTAGATGACACTGATAAGAGCCTAACTCTATCCTCTTGACACCCATCTTTCACATATTTATAAATATTAATGCGGTCATCCCCAGTCTCCTTTTTTTGAAGCTCAAGAGACCCAGCTCCCTCAGTCTATCCTCATAAGGGAGATGTTCCACTGCCTTCTACATCTTTGTGGTTCTGCACTGGAATGTCTTCAGCAGCTCTGGGTCCTTGAACTGAGGGGCTCAAAACTGGACACAATATTACAGATGCAGTCTCACCAGGGCAGATTAGAAGGGGAGGAGAGCCTCCCTCAATCTACTGACCATCCCTCTTCTGATCCACCCCAGGATGTCATTGGCCTTCACAGTATCACAGTATTACCAAGGTCGGAAGAGACCTCATAGATCATCAAGTCCAACCTGTTACCACAGAGCTCAAGGCTAGACCATGGCACCAAGTGCCACGTCCAATCCTACCTTGAACAGCTCCAGAGTTGGCGACTCCACCACCGCCCTGGGCAGGCCATTCCAGTGGCCAATGACTCTCATTCTTGGCGACAAGGGCACATTATTGGCTCATGGTCATCCTGCTGTCCACCAGGACCACCAGATCTCTTTCTCCTACACTGCTCTGTAACGGGTCATTCCCCAACCTATACCAGTACCTGAGGTTCTTCTTGGCCAGATACAGGACACTACAATGCCCTTGTTATAGTTCATTAAATTTTTCCCTGCCCAACTCTCTAGCCTGTCCAGGTCCCACTGGACAGCACAGCCTGCTGGGGTGTGTCAGACACTCCTCCGAGCTTTGTGTCATCAGCAAACTTGCTGACAGTGCACTCTAATCCGTCAGCTAAGTCATTAATGAATAGATTGAACAGGACTGGTCCAAGTACCAACCTGTGGGGCACTCCACTACATACAGGCCTCCAACTAAACTCTCTGCCATTCATCACTACTCTCTGGCTTCTATCCTGCATCAAGTTCACGATACACATCACTACCTGATTATCCAGACCACACTGCCTCAGTTTGGCTGCCAGGATGCTGTGGGAGGACGTGTCAAATATTTTACTAAAGTCAAGGTAGAACACATCCACTGCTCTGCCATCATCTATCCACCTGGTTATGCCTTATAAAAGGCTATCAGGTTGGTCAAGAGTGACCTCCCCTTGGTGAACCCATGCTGACTGTCCCTAATGACGCTCTTGTCTTTGCTGTGCCTAGAGACAGATAGGGACAATGAGGACATGTTGTTCCATCACCTTTCCTGAGATGGAAGTGAGGCTTTCAAGAGCTAAAAACACTGCAGGACAGAAGAGAAAGAACAGACAAGGCGCTCTGCTGATGGCTCATTAGGTAAACCATTTGTTTTTGATACTATTGGCAACGCTCACACCACCCCCATCCCTACATAGTGCATCTGTCAACAGAGAACATCAGCAACTATGACAAGTTGCCATCAGTGCAGCTGCAAGCCTTTGTGGTTGTTTTATAAAACCAGCTGTTATCAAAGAACCAGTGTCATAGCCAGGTATTTATGGCCTGAGTCCTACTATTCCAGCCCATGTCCTCATCTGAAAATGAAGAGAATATAATTTGTGCCCCAGACTCTTTCACCAACTGTCCTTAGGCCTTGAAGTATTTCTCCATTCTGCTCAGGCTACGGAACACAGCTTCCTCCTCATCTGTCAGAATGATCAGTAGTGTGTAATAGTCAGCTGATTTGTCCAGGTTAGGGCCTGTCCTAGTGATAGTCCTGATCTGGGCTCCAGGTGGACAGCAGACTTCCCTAAGATGAGGGCCAACTCTGCATATTCAGAAACGAGACTCCAAAAACTACTACCCTTCTCTTCTTCTTTGTGGAGGAGGCTGTCATAGTATTGGAAGCTGCTGTCAGCTGCCTGTAGAAGGCCTCATCAACTTTCTCATTCTGTTCTGGTGGCCTGTAATAGACACCCATGCCAGTGTCACCCCTGCCAGCCCGCCCTTTAATCTGCACCCAGGCTGCAGAGCCTGACTCTACTAGTCCATCCTCATTTCATCCTCCCTAATGCTCCTGAGCCTTTCTGCTTCAGCTTGTAGCCTTTCAACCTTGTCTTGCAGCTGTGCCGCTCAGTGAAGCAGATCATCTACCTGCTCCTGCTCACATCACACACAGCCGTCCTCAGAGCTGCCCCCTGAGATCAGTGACAGTCTATGGCATTCCCTGCAGCCTGTTCATCTTGCTGGAGGAGCTCTGTGTGGGTTCCCACATCCATGTGCACTGGTGACCGTAACACAGTCTTCTTCTGCCGGGTTGACATCATTTTTTTTAGGGTTTTTTATTTTTTGTGTGCCACCAAGAGACGAGTGGCTGCTTTGCTGATCGTGGTCTGAGTGCCACGTTTTTTTGCCGCATTTAATTCTCCCACGGTTTCCACTAAGCCACGTCCCCTCCTGGCTTCACTTGTGAGAGATACCAATTCCTGTTGGTTCCCTCTTTCCTCCCTCTGGCTTCTCTGGATCACTTGACCACCTTCAAAACCTCAAGAAACAGCAGGGTTCTGTACACTCGTGCTGGCTGTCTTGCTGTTTGCAGACTTTAACTACGGAGAGTATTTTTTAATTAAGGCTGGTCCCACACTCTTTAATTGTTTAAAAGTGCAGATTCATCCCTGAAAATGTGTTGCTGGGAGATCACAGCTTGTCTGGCAAGCAGAGACCAGAGCCTCTGCCTTGATTGACCAGCACAGAGGGTGCCTAACTGGGATTTGCAAAGCCTTCCCAGCTGCTGGACAGCCTTGCCAGCTGATGACCATGGAATTAGTCCTCAACTTTCCCACTAGTAAGAATGCCACAACTTTTTTTTTTCCTTTTTGAATTGGAAGAAAATGTTAGTGTGTCTTGCGTGAAACTGTAGCTGGGAAGGCCACTTCCCCAGAGTTTGTAACCTCAGGTCTTCTTCCGTACAGTATTCCCACTAGCATGCCAAGAATTGCAGAAGGGGGCTACTTCCAGGAAGATCCTAGACTTCCTTGGTCAGGGGCCTGTCTACTGGTACAGTAGAGGCAAGACACGAGGTTACAACACCATTATGATTCAGGTACAACAGCAGAGATCTGACACAGAGAGAATCGCTTTCATTCATACCCCTGATGACACAGAAGTGCACAGCATTTTGGCTGAAAGACAGATTGAATTACTTACATTTTATAAACGTGTACGTATGTGCTTCCATGCACAGAAGCAATTAGCTCCCCTAAGTAAACCAAATCCAGATAGACAACAGCACGACCAAATGAAATAACAAATTTTTAATTGCTCTGTGTACAGAATTCTTGTCCTGTGAAACACTGCAAGACATAGCAACTTTCACCTGGGTACCTTCATGAACTGCACAAAATCTGTGTAGTGGAAGTGCCTGAAATAATTCTGTCATTGTGGATCACAGAATCACAGAACATTAGGATTGGAAGTGACCTCAAAAAATCATCTAGACCAATCCCCCTGCCAGAGCAGGGTCACCTAGACCAAGTCACGCAGGAACATATGCAGGTGGGTTTTAAACATCTCCAGAGAAAGAGCCTGTACGACCTCCCTGAGACGGGCGGAAACAGGCGTATGAAACAGTTAAGCACTGGAAGTTTACAGTTAGTCATGAGAGAGGTCTAGCTTGATAAAGACATTTTTTCAACACAGGTCAAATGTCCACAAATGAGTGCACACTGCATTAGTGCATGTTCTGGTTGCCCAGGACTGCAGGACACACAGTCTACTTATATGGTACAGGGTATGTACCAAGGAATCAGAATGAACAGCTCTCGGTGTCTAGTTAAGTCCTGCAAGCCTATACACAGTGCATCTATGGTGAAAGTCTGGAGTCCATGTCTCATTTTTTCATTGCAGTTGTGTCTCCGAATCTGTTTCAGGTTACAGGTTAGGGACACACACTGTGTACATGGACATTAGCTCTGCCTTTGCTTCCAGGAAAAGTGATGGGGGTTGTCCTGTGGGGTTGTGCTCACACAGCTGTGAGACTGATGGGTAGGATCTGGCTTCCATATCTTCAGTCTCCAGGAGCACAGTCAGGTGAAATTTGTGCCTGTTCTGTACATTTTGCTGTCTTAATGAGAAGGTATCTTTGTAGTCAATAAACCTGTTCTATCCTTTGTAGGTGAAAGTGGTATTATGTTTTTGCTTTAATGGCTGGTGTCCTGGCATTCCGTTATGAAAATGAATTCTTACGAGCATACATGCATGAACCAGAAAATAGACATTATATAGGAAGAAATCAGCAGCACACAAACCCAGCGTATCTGTGGGAGAACTCTGCTGAAACGTGTTTTTACAGAGAGGCATTTGTCAGCTGGATGGGTATTTAAACTTTTGCCCTCAAGCAGAAGCCAATGTGAGATATACAATGTTCAGAATGTCTTTAGGTGCTTTCAAAGCAATGCTGTTTTTTAAAGGGCAAAGAAGGGGGAGGGCCACTGGGAGACACAAAGCAGAGCAAAGGTGGAATACTGAAAGAAGAAATGTTTGAAAAACAGTAAAATGTTCACAGGCTACAAGGAAGTTGGACAACTGCCAAAGTGATCCAAGAAAAGGCATCTAATCCTATTAATCTTTTGCTTCATCAGGGGAAAATGCTGGACAAGAGGAAACATTCTTTTATGTAGTAGAACATGGTAAGCACTGCAGTAAGAGCTCTGCTCGAGGCTACATGCAGAACGGTGACCTACTGGAATTATTTAGACTAGGAACCAGGACAAGCATTTCACACTTTGTCTGTCTGCAAAAACAGATTTATCACACACATGATCTAAACTGTGCTGAAGTGTTCATTTTTTGCACATGGTCTTGCTTCTTCAAGATTTATGTGTTTTTCTCCACTACACGTCACGTGTAGAATTGCGAACCAGTGTTTATCCTCTGGACAGAAAATAGACTTATTTTTACCTCTTTGTATCCCTCTTGGAAGAAATTATGTGACAAAATCACTGATGTTAAGTTTCTCTGCTGTTGGCACAAATACCGCTTTAACTTTTTTCTTTAAAAGTAAGGAGCAGTGTGGTTTTGTTTTGTCCTACTGTGAAGGGGTTATCTCAGCTCCTGGCTGGCTCTCCATCAATCTCTTTGGCTGGTCAGGTCTGACAGGAGATTAACCACTTATAAAGTTGTAGACAAAACCAAAGACCAGCTCAATTTGGGGAAAAAGCAAGAAACATTTAATTCACACAACGTAAACCCTGAGCAATGACTGCCATACTGACCATCTCAAAAGAAAAGTGGGGAACAGAGGAGGGTGCATGGCCAGAAACCTTATGCATTTAACATTGCTTTTTTTCAGTATGTGTATCTTAGCAGACCTGTGTAACAGGAGAAGGAAAGATGCAGAAGGCTTGCTAAAGGTTTCTTTGAGCAGTTCTGTTTCTCTCAAGCCAAAAACAATTGCACGATCTGCACATTATGCTTTAGAGTGCAAAGACCATCGTGGGTTTTCATAACAGGGATTTAACCTATACATTTAAATAGATATATAACTGGTATCTGCAGAAATTACTTTAAATTTTAGAGAATTACCCTTTCCATATGCATTTTTGTCAAGGGTTACAAACCTGGGCCATAGTTAAGCTAATAATTTAGTTAATGTGCTAATGGGTTGAAATAAAAACAATACAGAGAGCATTTGGAAAAAAACCTCACTTATGAATTGCAGGCAAAAAAACCTAAACTAACTCAATTTGGGGCAAAAAAGCAACAATTCATTTAATTTACTCCATGTAAAAGCCCCACATAAGAAGGTATACATGCAAAGACATATGGAGATTAATCAGAGAGTTCTTATGTAACTTACCCAAAGTCCAAACCCTAGAAGAAACTTCCAGCTATTCTTGCTTCTGTGGAAACACAATGTCCATCAAGTTCATGCACATGTCCTTCAACATCAGTGGGCATTTTAAAATCCAGTTCTCTGTTCCATGTGCTTCCATTCCAGTCCTCCATTTTCAGAATGCTCATGCCTATGGCCATGAATAAGGGGAGAACTCTCATCATTTCAGGAAACCATGGAACCAAGAAGAAATCTTCTTTCTGCTGATCCCTAAGGTACCTTGATGCCTCTCTATTCACCATGTTCCCAGGTAAAGATGGCTGCCAAATTCAGCACTCAGTGCCATGTGCTCCCTCTCTGAACAAACATCAGAATTGAGGAAGATGAAGTTGAAGGAGAAGAAGGCAGAACTGGAAACCCTAAACAGAAATTCCATAGCCCTTCTGCAGGCCCTCTGCTTAGAGAAAGGCATAATTTCAGCTTGCAGTTTACAAGAAAAGCATCATCAGAATTCTCAAACCATTACAATTTTTAATAGGTCTGTTTTAACCTTCAGCAACTGCAACATTTTCATTGAAATTAAACAAGTCCAAAATCTGACAGAAAAGGTGTATTTCTAATGGGTTTTTTCCTTGAAGAACTATGTATCTGAAAAATATCATCAGGCTGCTATACTGCTCTTGATCTCATCTTTGACAAACAGCCATTTAGGATAGCGCCACTTTCAGGAAGAAAGATGCCAACGGAGAAGACGACCTTCTGTTTGAGAAGCAGAAATATGGAGTTGATGTCTAAACTCTAGTGGGCTAAAATGGACATACCATGAAGGAGCAGAGGAAGAGTAGGAGAGTGTTATATACTCTAGTGAGATGATTGTCATGAAACGGGGAGTTACTCTAGCATCTTTAGGAGAGGGAACTTATGAAGAAAGAACATTGAAGTAGATAACTCAGAAAGAGAAAGATCAAATGCAATCGGCATCCTGAATTATGAAGAGCTTGTTAAAGGCTTATTTATTTTCTCTGAAGCTTTAGGATTTCAGAGCTAGGAAAAAAAGTGGTTGCATACTTCAGTTTGATTTAACATTAAAGTGACATGTCATAAGAGGAGTCTGTGAGGAGATGAGTGAAACCATGGCAATTGTATCCTGTCCTTCCAATGTCAAGACAACTAGCTACACCCACAAAGTGAAGAAGCTGATACACCCTTGAGAGAGGGCAATTTTAGGAATGGTTAGAGAACAGAATGGTTAAATACATCTGCATTAGCATTTTAGTTTTTATTGTGCTATTCTTTTTTCTGAAGTGGGTATCCTAGACATTCCTACAATCTCTTTCTCATGATAAACCCACTTTGGAACATATTGTGTGAATAATGTCTCTATGAAACGGAATCAAAAGACAATCTCCAATGTTCTGTGATGCTATGATAACTCCTAATGTGGTCAGTTCCTTGTGGTTGTTGCTCAACAGGTCCAGAGCAGAGCCTGTTGGAATAAAGACCCACAAAATACACAAAATGTGACCACTGGTTCTCAAAACTAAATATTTTGCTCTACGGATCAATTCCTGCTGTAATACTCTTTTTAATGAAGATAAAGCTAGAGAGTAATTTAAAGGGAGAAAGAGGTACTGTAGATGTCCTTCTACTTTTTTATAAGATATTTTTTATTTTGCTGGAAGAATAAATTATGAAAGTGAAGTTTCTCAATAGGAAGCATACAATGAATGTGTGGAAAAGTGTGGGCTAAATACAAAACAGGTAAAAAAAAACTACATGAAAAAAAATTTTGCAAGACAAGCTTGCTGTATTAAAAATTGTCTATATAGCTCTGCACAAAAATAATGGATAAAGACAATTTGCAATTTTCAGAATCTCATTTAATCATAAATTTAAAATAATTCTTGCTGGCATTGGAGACTTCATTTTAAGCATGTGGCTTTGCGTGTGCTTTTCCTCCCTCTGGAGTGATTTGTTTACTAAAGTTTGTAAATGGATTCTATGGCAACATTTATTTTGATAAATACGCATCTTGAAAAGTGTAAATGTTAAACATAGCTTTGGTCTAGCAATCCTTCAGTGTGAAAATGTATTCCACAGAGCACTGAACTGCTGTAGTTAAAAGCTATCTGATAAAATAAGCCATGAAATTGAAATTTTGGCTTAAACTGCTTTTTCAAGAATAAGTTGCCCTGAGGCTGATGTTTGAACTAGCTGCTATTATTTGTTGTGTGTAGCAGTCATTTTCTTTATGAAAGCCAGAATTTACTTAAGCTAAAGCCATGGGTTGAATTTTGATATCATGAAAAGATTCATTGTTATTACTTAAATTTTACAATTTGGTGCTCTGTGGACAGCAAGTAAAAGGGAACATTACAAGTCATTTAAATTTGAATAATATTGTATGTCTAAGGTTTGTGGAGCTCTGCCTAGAAATGAAATGGAAGCAGTTTATTTTACCAAGTCTTTCCTAGGGATCTATTTTAGTCTTTTAAAAAGGTTTGAAATATGTTTCTTTGATAAGTGAAACATTGTTTTTAGTGCAGACAGACACTTTTATTCTGCATTTCTTGAAAAGCTTGTACCTAGGCAGTCTTCTGTGCTAGTATTTGAGTATTCTTTATATTTCAACATGGGTTTGAATTAATTTTACTTGCCAGAATAAAAAGTGAACAAGAATAATCTTGAGCACATTAATTCAGAATTTTAAAGTAATGCTCTTGATCACGTGTTTTATGTCATTGTACTAGACAATACTGCATGCTTCGCCAAGCTTCAAGAACCTGTAGAAAGTAGAGTTTCTTATTAATGATTTGTTCATAGTTGCATTTCCATGATTCTTAAAGTATTTTTTGAACAGTACAGTATAAGTAGCTTATTTAGTAGCTTAATTAGATACAGATCTTCACTTTTTGATTTAACCTTGAATAATTCAATAGAGGAAGCTATATTTTCATGATTGCAATACAGACACAGGTATTATCTGTAGGTAACCTGTTTGCAACTCTCACAAGAAAACTTATTTCATTTAACCACTTCAGTCTATAGTTACTGTCTAAGGTATCATCTATGACAGGGGTCCTCAAACTTTTTAAACGGGGCCGGTTTGCTGTCCCTCAGACACTGTCGGGGGCTGGGCTATAGTTTGGAAAAAAGTGAACGAATTTGTAACCAACAAAAACAAGTAATATTTCAATATTTCAATTAGCCAAAATGTGCTTTTGGCTAATGAGATGGTTGGTGTTAGGTTCCATATTTGTCACTGCTAGTTGTAGCAAGTGATGCAAGTGTTCATTAGTTAGTTTGGATCTGATTGGAGATTTCAGATGTTTCATTCAGGAAAAAGTCTGCTCACAGACACAGGTGCTGCCAAAGATGGTTGCAATTCTGAGTGCATGGTTTCTGAGATTATGATTTGTCTCAGGGGAGAGAAATGCATAGAAATTAGTAAGGCTGCTTGATATGAATACATCTTTCAGCGAGTCACAAGTCTGTAGTTCAGCCAATTCCATTTGGTAAATTGGATCAACAGTTTCAATGTCAACAGAAAATGGGTTCAGGAAAAGCTGTCTGTCCTGTTCATGGAGACGAAGCTCTTTCAATCTAATTTGAAACTCCTTTTGCAACATTTCTAGTACATCCAGACATGTTTTGTTTGGGAATGCAACTGCTGGTTTTTCTGCAGACAGGTTTTGAGTTGTGGGGAGATGGCAGAAGTTTTCCTCCTTGACTTGGTTAATGAGCAGGTCTGATTTGACTTGAAATGCCTTCACATGTGAATACACATCACAGATGAGCTTCCCCTTTCCTTGAAGCTGGACATTGAAATTGTTGAGTAGCTCTGTTACATCTGTCAGAAATGCAAGGTGCCATTTCCATTCTGCTTCTTTGAGCTCTGCTACTTCTTTGTTTTTAGAAAGCACAAAATCATAAACCTGCGGAAGTCAGTCATAAAATCATTACAAAACTCTCCCTCGACTCAGCCAATGGACTTCTGTGTGGTACAGAAATCTTCATAGGCAGCATTTAGCTCAGACAGAAATTCCTGAAACTGTCTGTGGTTTAGTGCACGAGCTCTAATGAAGTTAACACAAGAAGCCACAATTTTCATGACAGTCCAGCTTCAGTGATTTACAGCACGGTGCTTGTTGGTGGATGATGCAGTGTACGGCTATTGGATGTGAATGGTTGCGTTTGTCCATCTCTTTGTTAATGCGTGCAGCCACTCCTTTCATGGACTCCACCATGCTAGGAGCACCATCAGTTGTCACACTGAATAGTTTACCCCAGTCCAGCTCCAAATCATTCATAGTTTGGCAAACTTCCTCATAGATCCCTGTAGTTGTTCCTTTGATGCTTTTCAGTGCAGCAAGCTCCTCTGTGACTTCGAAAGAATCATTTGTCCCACAAATGAAAATCAGAAGTTGTGCAGAGTCACGAACATCACTGCTTCCGTCGAGTGCCACTGAGAAATAGCAAAGTTTTTTTGAGGAGTTTTGCAACTGCAGATTCAAATTTTCCCCCCATTTCTTCAATCCTTCATGTAATTGTAGGTCCTGAAAGTCTCACTGTACTAAATAAATCAGTCTTCTCTGGACACATCTCTTTAGCAACAGAAAGAAGGCATTCTTTAACAAATTCTCCCTCTATGAATGCTCTGCTGGTGCGCCCTATGAGCTTGGCAACTTGATAGCTTGCTCGAAGTGACGATATACTGAGCTGCTTTTGCTTCACAAAAGTATTTTGCTGAGTTGTCAATAAAATGTTTCAGTCTTATTATTTTATCTTTTCTCACTTGTCCAACCAAAGAATCATATTTATCTTTATGTTGAGTTTTGTAGTGTCGACGCAAATTGTATTCCTTGAACACAGACACCGAATTCTGGCCTATCAGACAAACAGCTCTTTCTTTGTACTCCATGAAAAAAATAATCAGAAGTCCACTTTTCCTGGAATACCCTGAACTCAGAGTTCATTTTTCTTTTTTTTGACATGACGGTGTGTACGCTTCCCACTGGTGCTGGCTGGTTTGTGCTGCCTGGCTTGTCCTGCCTGGGAGCTGGAGGGAGGAAGGGAGTGAGAGACAGGGGAGCTGCCCACCTTGCTGATGCCACTGGCCCTCCTCAGCCCAGCCATGCAGTCAGCAGGAAGTCATCTGGGGGGGGGGGTGTGTGTGTGTGTTCTGTTAATACTGGTGGGCCGCATTGGAGACTGGGGGCCTGGGGGGTTTGAGGACCCCTGATCTATGACCACACATCTCCAGGAAGCAAGGACAGTCTTCAGATACTATCAGCCTTGCTCAGATCTCTTGGCCTATTTGATGCACTCTTTTCCTGGAAATATCTACAGGAAATAGTGGTCTACATCTCTTACTGCATATATCTCTTTATCAACATATCTGGAAGTATCACGTTAACCTTTCATCTGAACACATACTAAATTTGAAGGATGTGACCCTATAATCTGATATAAAGTTTTATTTCCATAGTATTTTAAGGAATTATAAGCAGATAAACTAAAGAAAGGAACATGGCAGACATAGGCAGGACTGAGTAGGATAGACTGTTCTCTTGAACTCTCTTTGAATCTCATATATGCTGGAGACATACGAAAAGGAAGGAGAGTTTCCATAAACAGTGACCCTTTCACATTTCTTCTGTCATATATTGCCTAAAATATGTCTTTATATGGAGTTATGTCTGCCTTTACTGAAGATTTACCACATCTGGCATTTTTCAGAAGAAAGAGTGGCTAAAATGCAGCTAAAAACCCTCAAAGATGTTTTACTTTCTGTCTAGCAACCAAATCTTAAAGATATTGCAAACTATGAAGACTTTTTAATTTGTAATATGTTTCATACATTGTTCTTTCTGAGTATTATTTTATTCTTTGAGTATGAAGACAGAATACATGTAACACCTCATGTTGCTTCTGATCTTGTAATTTGAAAGTAGAAATCATTTTGATGGACTCGATTTTTGATCCTAATTTATGTTATTTTTTTCTGACAGGATTGTTACTGTGCTCTTTTGCAAAAAGTGTAAAATTCTCATAAAATGCTAGCAGTACTGTTTTCCTTTGTGCTATGTGCACAGCATATTGTTTAGGAAATCACACTCTGTCTTTAAGCAATACTGAAGCTGTCCACTGAGTCATACCCAGTAGGCCAGCATATTGTCCCAGTTGGTGTCCAGTGCCAGATGTTCTAGAAAAAGGTGCAAGAAAACCACTGACTGAGGGATGATCTCATTAATGTCTACAAATATTTGAGGGGTGGGTGTCAGGAGTATGGAGCTGAGCTATTCTCAGTGTCAGGTAGTGATAGGATGAGGGGCAATGGTTTTAAGCTGGAACATAGGAGGTTCCACATCAACCTGAGAAGGAACTTCTTCACAGAGAGGGTGATGGAGCACTGGAACAGGCTGCCCAGGGGGGTTGTGTAGTCTCCATCAGTGGAGATGCTCAAGGCCCACCTGGATGTGTTCCTGTGTGACTTGATCTAGGTGATCCTGCTGTAGCAGGGGGATTGGACTGGATGATCTGAGGTCCCTTCCAGTCCGTAGTGATTCTATGATTCTATGATTGATTCTATTTAATATCATGAGCACAGAGGAAGCTTCTTACCTTGCAGCCAGCTAGAGAGTAGCTGCATTACTGCAGAAGCATGCAGATTCGGTCTCCCTATGAATTGTAATCCTTTCTAATATACAGACACATTTTGACAAACTAGGAAATGAAACATTGGATTCCAGTTTTATTCTGGAAGAGGAAGATAAATTCATGTTGTCATTTAAAATGCATTTCTGAAAAATTACATCAAACAAGTAATTACACTACGTGCATTTGCTCTCATTAGTTGGGAAGAGGAGCTGAGCTTTCAAAAATTACATTAGCTACTACATGAGATTCTGAGGAACATCTTTCTGTGATACATGAATTACTGGCAGGATATATATGACAGGAAATTTGAAAAGAAGACCCAGGTCCTTCACAGGCAAAAGATGGAGAGAGCAATAAGGCTTGCATCGGTGTTATGACGTTTTTCTCACTGGTTTGTTATTTTTCAGTCAGATCTATTTCAGATAACTGTACTGCAACATTGCTTTACACAGCACACTGTACAAATTGTTTGCAGAATCACTTATATATCTTGTTGAAGTTCATGTTTGCTATCTAATTCAGGTTCATGAAACACCAGATGAGGCTTACCTACTTCCTATCCTTCACTGCATCTTTCCTTTCTACTTATTGGAGCAATGGGCCAATGTTAATGGCATGGGCTTCAATAAGGCCAAATACCAGGTCCTGCACTTGAGCCACAACAACCAGCAGGAGTAGAGAAGTTATCATGGCCTGCATCATTTTGGCACTGGTGAGGCCACATCTTGAGTATTGTGTTCAGTTTTGGGCAACTTAACACAAGAGAGAGGTGGAGGCGCTGGAGCAGGTGCAGAGGAGGGCAACTAAGATGATGAAGGGCCTGGAGAATAAATCTTATGAGAGACTGAGAGAGCTGAGACTCTTTAGTTTGAAGAAGAGGAGGCTGAGAGGAGACCTCATCACTCTCTACAATTACCTGAAAGGACATTGTGGAGAGGTTGGTGCTAGTCTCTTCTCACAAGCAATTAGTGATAGAACAAGAGGGAATGGGTTCAAGTTACAACAGGGGAGGTTTAGACTTGGTATTAGGAAAAGTGGTGGTCAAGCTTTGGAGGTGGCTGAGTTGCCATCCCTGGATGTGTTTAAAGATATTTGGATGAGGTGTTGAGGGATATGGTTTAGGAGGGAACTTGTAAGGTAGGGTAGGTGGTTGGACTTAATGATTCCAGGGGTCCTTTCCAGCCACAGTGATTCTATAATTCTTCAAATCCTTTTGTATCCACCATTTAACACCATTTTCAAAAGCAGAACCTAGCTACTAAACTGTTAAAGGCAGAACACAGTATAGAACTACTGAAGGATGAAATAAAACATGTACATTCCACAGACTAACTCAGCTTTATTTTTAGTCCTTTGTTATGATGTTGATGGTCTTAATCTTACCGGGATACTAAAATTTTCATTCCACGTTAACTTTCTAGCTCTAGAGCTTAATCTTATCCTTCAGCTAAGAAAGCACCCAGTAAATAATGTATGCAATATATTACTTGTATTTGTATCACTTGCAAACTCTTTGACCCTCCATTGCACATTTGCCCCACTGTATGTGGGGCTTTTATCTTGCAAGCACTGAGAAATGGATTAATTTCAAATACAGCATTAGTGTCACCAAAAGATAGTTTTGTATATTTCGTATGAGTTGTAGTATTAAAGGCCTGACCCCTCTGCTGGATAATCTTGTGATTCAATTCAGATGATGTTACAATCTCACACAAAGTTCCATTGATTTATTGCTACAGACTGACCTGTTAGAAACTCGTGATCTGTTGCTACTGATGAACTGGTGAACATTATGAGGAAAGAGCTCCCCTGCCATTTTCATACAGAAATCTGGATGTTTTAACTGATTAAAGTTTATCTCTGTGACTAACTTTTCATCTGTAAATAAGGGTCAGCCATCTGGCAGTCATAAATTTGGCTGGAACAGATTCCATCTGCTAAAATATGATGTAAAAACATTCTGCTTTTGCATGGCACTGGAAAGATATGACATCTGGGATTAGACAAAATAGCTTGAAACTGGAAGGCATTATCAAAATTATTTCCCTTCTGAGGAACTGAAGAAGCGTCATTGCAGGGTGGGACTAATGACAAGCCTGTAACTAGGGTTTATGTGTTCACAGGTATGTTTTTTCTAGATCATAACATTAACTCAGAAGTTGAAACACTTTTTCAGCCTTCCACTCCAATTTTACTTCACCATCAACTGAGACTGTTAAGTAGATTTATGGTTAAGGGAACCACCTATCCAAGTACATAAAGATGCAGGTTTCTCTTGTGGACACAGAATTTTATGTTACCTGGTATCTAGCTGATTACAGCTGTATGGCTTTTGATTTCCCAGTAGAGGTGGAAGAATACAAAAGCCTGGGATCTAGTGAGCAAGCAAATATCAAAAGACTTTGCACTTGTTTATTTACAAGCGGAAGTAGCTACTTTCTATTTTGATGGACCACTGCAAATGTATCATAATAGGGCCTCCAGAGATGGCATTTTGCAAGGCAGTGGATTAGCCTGAAGAATGAAGAGGTATGTTGTAGAGCCTATGAAAGAACTTCTTTCTCTGTCATTTAAGTCTACTGAGACGGATAAAAACTCGTGTTTTTATCATCAAAAACACAAGATCTCTGACATAGGTAAGGTCTGCTTACTCTACTTAATTTGTATTTTCTAGTCCACCTCATACACACCTGTCAATTCCCCAACAGAAAAATAAAGTATTATGCCTTTGCCTCCACAAAGTGCCAGTCTTGAAAGCTGAAAGCGTTACATGCTTTTGGGTCATGGTGCAATTCTAAAGAGATTGGAGGAAAGTTGTGGGTCTTCTACATGGAAGCAGTTTCTCTAGGGAGACCATGCCTTCCTAGACACTGTTACAAAAATACACCTTCCAATTTAATTTGAGGACTTTGTTCTAAATTAAGAAAACATTTTTAAGGAGTGACATATGGAAAGCTCTGAGCCTGAATCCTTTCTCCTGTGGCAAAGCAAGCTGCTTTCTAAATTATCATGTTCTAAAGAGGAAAGATATGAAAATCAGTTTCTACATATGACCATGTCCTTCAGAATGGAATGGTAATATAGCGTATGTAGTTAGCCAACAGATTCCATGTTAATCTAAGGTTCTTTTTATAAATCTATATGTCAAAATGTATTCCCCAATGGCTGCTATAATGTGAACCATTAGGCATTTCATTTTAGAGTGCTATAGAATCATCCTAATGATTGGAAGTGACCTCAAAAGATCATCTAGTCCAATCGCCCTAACACAGCAGGTTCACCTAGAACAAATCACACAGGAACACATCCAGGCAGGTTTTAAACGTCTCCAGCGAAGGAGACTCCACAACCTCCCTGAGTAGCCCATTCCAGGGCTCCGTCACCCTCACTGGGAAGAAGTTCCTTCTCATATTTATAAGGAACCTCCTATGTTTCAGCTTGCACCAATTGCCCCTTGTCAGATGACATCGAGAAGAGCCTGGCTCCATCCTCCTGACGCCCACCCCTCACAGATTTATAGACATTAATGAGGTCACCCCTCAGTCTCCTCCAAGCTAACGAGACTCAGCTCCCTCAGCCTTTCTTCCTTCTTCATATTTGTGACTCTGCACAGGACTATCTCCAGCAGGTCTGCATCCTTCTTGAACTGAGGGGCCCAGAACTGGACACAATACTCCAGATGTGGTCTCACTAGTGCAGAGTGGAAGAAGGACTTCTCTCGATCTGCTAACTACCCCATTTCTGATCCACCCCAGGATGCTGTTGGCCCTCTTGGCCACAAGAGCACACTGCTGGCTCATGGTCATCCTGCTGTCCACTAGGACCTCCAGGTGCCTTTCTCCTACACTGCTTTCCAACAGGTCAGTTCTCAACCTGTACTGCTACCTGGGGTTGTTCTTGCCCAGATGCAAGACTCTGAACTTACCCTTGCTAGAGTTCATTAAATTTCTCTCTGCCCAGCTCTTCAGCCTGTCCAGATCTCTCTGAATGGCAGCACAGTCTGCAGGGGTGTCGATGACACCACCCAGCTTTGTGTCATCAGCAAACTTGCTGACAGTGCACCCTAATCCCTCATCCAAGTCATTAATGAATGGATTGAATAGGACTGGTCAATCCTCAATAATTGGTTTAATAGTTATTAATAGCTGACTGCTATGTAGCAGTAGAGAAGCTATCACCTCCAGTAGAATCTCTGAAAGTGTGAATATCCTTTATTTGTGACCACAGTCAAGCAAAAGGTTTTAACAACTTTTCTACATTACTTTTAGCAAAGGCAATTAAGAAAGAAATTTGTGCGGGCTGGAGTTATTTATCAGATACAGTTTCTCCACATACCTTTTTTTGTTGCAGGCAGTAATGCAGTTTCTTTGTGAGCAGCATAATACCACATAAACGCAATTCATCAAGAGATGCTGAGATGGAGAAATAGCGGAAAGTAAGTCAGGACTGAAGTTAGCACAGGACTTTGACAGACATACACTTCTGTGTGTAAAATAAATGTTTTATAAGAACTCAGAGTAATTTTTAAATATGCGAAATCAAACAGATTGAGTAGAATTTTAAGGCAAAGAGCTCCTGGGAAAGCAATTTAGCTGCAAGTTCTTTATACTTTAATAAGGAGTTTGTATGTTTTAATTAGTCAATTGTTTATTTTGCTGACTCCACACCTTAGTAAAAATAGTACTGTGCAGAATTTTCAAAAACACTGTTTAAAGAAGTATAGTTGTGTGGTTTCACAGAATTTGTCCTTTTATCTTGGCATGCCATATATATTCACCAATGTTGAAGAGAATTTCTGCTTTCTTTCCCTATCCTTTTGTTTTGAAGTGTTGCTCTTATCTGCATGTATCTATACACTGTACTTCATTTATTCCTCCAATTTATGGTGATTTGTCTCACTATTCTCAATATTTCCTTTTAATTTGTACCTTTTTTGTGCTGAAGTCTTGATGTGTTAAAATCAGCCACAAATTACATACTGATTCTTTACTTAATACCCCAAATTACAGGTACCTCTGAAAAGAGTATTTATTTTGATACAAGAAGATCCACAAAATAAACACCCAAACCACATCCACCCCCTCAGATTTAGAAGTTTTAGTGTTAGAATAAGCACATAATTCTATTATTCTCTTATTTTCTTTGAACAAATAATTAAGCTTGTACTTCAACATTTACTGAATTGGAGTGGATGTACTTAGTTGCATAAAAACAAAATCTTTAGTGAATTTCTAATCTGAAAAGCCAAGTGTCATTAGTACAGAGAACATCAGCATGCTAGTCCAAGGTGCTGATGCTCAGCAAGTAATATTCATTTCAACACAGTGTGTTATAACCCATATATCTCCCTCATTTATTTTTTGTGTTCACTGCTAACATTCCAATCTATGGTATACAGACATACACATATAAATATCTCACTAATATGAAGGCATTACGAGATATAGATCTTGGTATAAAAACAAGCAAGTTGAAAACAAACCTAGTACATGCACTCTCTTTGCTATACTGCTTCATTCCAAGCAGTTACAATATCAGTAGAATAAAAAACCCACATCAAACAGTGCCAGCAACTTAAATTCTGTTTAATTTCGTTTGTGTTAGCAGGTTGCATTTACAGAGAGCTTTTGGTTTTGTTATTTGTCTCAATTTGCTGAAGCAGCTGGGTCTTGTCCAAATGGAAAAATTAATCACAACGAAAGCTTATTAGGAAATGTTTATATTGCTGAATTAGAAAACAGCAGGCAGCATTTGTTAGGCTAGATAAACTATATATTACTGTGTTTTGGGAACAGTAAAAATCAAATAAAATCTTTACCTTGGACACTTCAGTTTTTCTCCAAAGGATAAGCTGATAGAGCAGTTATTTCTTTAATTATTTATAGATGAGACATGTGAAATGCCTGCCAAAGTTAGCAGAGAGAAAATAATGGCTAGTATTAAACATTTGACCTTGAAAGCAGCTCTGATTGAAAATAATTACCCCAAGTTTTAAAATCTTTATTTCCTGTTCTGGTGGCAATGTCCTTCTTAAGCTGTAATAAATTGCCCAATCATCTTAGCATCAGATTAACTTGACTCAAGTGTTTATTTCACATCACACTTCGGCATTACGGATGCACTATGTAAAAGTGATATTAATTATCTTTTGGGTAGCTTTTTAGATCCAGATTTCTTTGGCAGTATAAATTTTCATTCACTTTGCCCTTAATGTTCTACTGAGGTCAGATGTCATTTTAGCATATCAAAATCTTGAAATTAACTCTGAATTTTCTGCTGACTTCTGTGATATTTTGGTATTGAGCAGGTGCAAATGAATTCTCTTAGGCTCCTTTGTTATGTCTATCTGTGCTGCCAATCTAGTTTGCATTAACATCTGGAAAATGGATATGTGAAAATCATTGGTCTTGTTAATTATAATTAGCTGTCATTCTTCTCAATGAGAGGTATATTGGTCATTAAGTGAATAACATTGTCTCATGAATATTCCTTCATATAATAGATATTTTTTAATTAATTGTAAAACTTTTTCTTTTAAGCATGAAAGTATCCCTCCCATGTCCACCATGGCCCAATTTGTGTGGATTTTATATTTGAGCAAATATTTTGCCTCAAGGATACCAGGTGTTGCTATGTAAGGTCTTTTGATTAATGTAACATCTCTGGTTGCCTTGGGCAAACTGTTCTGTAAAAGGAAACCTTGCTGACATGGAATAGAAAATTGCAGTTCGGGTTTGCCGTGATATTTTAATTACAATAAACAACAATTAAACACATTATTATAGCAGTGCAATTATTACTTTAAAGTTTATCTTGTTTTCATTGGTTTTAAAATCAGTGTATGGAACTTGCCTTCAGCTAGAAGAGAAACTATTTTTAAAGTCATAATGTCAAACTTTAAGGCAATTCATTGTTGTAATTTATTTTACTCATTTCGAAGGCTTTTAGAGCTTCCTTTTTTTTTTACTCTTTGGTGAAAAAGCCATTAACAATGTTTTGTATTCATAACAGGCCAAATCCTGTTCTCTGTATGCAGTAAGATTCCCCCAGACTCTAAATTATTTCTGCACTACTCGTCTGCTGTATTGTGCATTCCAAATGCAGCAATGCCTTGTGAGAAAACCAGGGCAAAATTATTTCTAGAACATTCCTAGTATATGTCTGTCCTATCTGTGTGGGTTGGAGACTGAATCTTTCAGTTTGAAGAAAGCACATCTCCTCCATTGCCCATATTTATCTTTAAACAGCAGTGACAGTAGCAAGAGGATGTTTTGCTGATTACAGGTGAAGATACGGCTGCTAAATGTGATCAAGACGTAAGCTACTTTGGACCTTCCTTTCTTTTGCCTATCCAATTCTTGCTTCAGGCAGTCAGAACTGGAAATATAATTGATGGAGACGTTGCAGCATTGCTAAATGAAAAACAGAATTTCAGCAGAATTTTAATTAAATTACTTTGAATAAAGACACATCTTCCTCTCTCCTTAATAGCCCTTGCTGTTAATTTAGCAAATTTTATACGACCAAAATTAGTCACAGGAGAACTCCCTGTATTACTTTCTGAAAGCAATGAAGCAAAATGAGGGTTTGGAGAAAAAAAAAGAAAAAACTGAGGAAAGAATATATCTGTAGACTAGTTTAGCTTTGATACGCTTCGCAGCTTACCTGCATGATGACTGCAGTGAAATTAATCCTGTGGACTGGCTCTAAACCCCTGCAAGGAAAAATAAGGGGTCTGTGAATCTCCAACTGAAAAACTACATCAGCTGCTATAGAAGAAACCATCCAAAAGGGGAGACCCTGCATGTTTCCACACCTTTCATAGAAAACCTGCTGTTTGAAGGATGCAAGAAGTCTGGAGACATTCCATCCCACCAACTGAGAGCAAATCAAGCTGAAGTCTGCTTTTCTGTCACACGTAGGACGTACTCCACAGACCTTGTCAAAACTGAGTTTCTTTCATATTGTTATTCTCAGTTAATAATGAATCTGGAATAATTCAGAAGATCAATGAGAAAAGTCACCTAAGCCTAGCCCTCAAAGTACTAAGAGAGTCAGCTGCCTAACAACAGTGATAAGAAAAAGCAGAAAGTTTCTTCAGTGCTTTGGCTGTTTTAAAGTTAGACTGAAATAAGCCTATTGAAAGTTTTCTGTGCATATATGATGAAGCAGCAGCCACTGCAAGCAAAAATCAAGTGTATTCATTTTTCCAGTGGTCACATAAAGTTTTGTAAAACTTGGTTTAGGTGATCCTGCTGTTGCAGGCGGATTGGACTAGATGATCTTTCGAGGTCCCTTCCAATCCGTAATGATTCTATGATTCTATGTAAACATCCACCTCTAGTTTTTTTCACTGTTATGATGCTTTGCTTTTTTCTCAGGAATTCTGATATTTCATCACCAGATTAAATGCTCTGCTAATCAAGATGTGCATGTATGACTGGATATCAAAAGAGAAATAGCTACATGGACTAACAGTGGTTCTCTCAGGTAGGGTGGTTTTATTTACCCTGTAGAGCTGATCTGGTACCCATTCTAGTCTTGTAGCCCTGCATAGCTTCATGCCTGGTGTCAGTGAGTAACTGCAGTGTGAATCCCTGTAAGCCTTGCGATGCATGTGTACAGCAATGACGCTACTATCTTGTGGCCAAGAGGGCCAACAGCATCCTGGGGTGGATCAGAAGGGGGGTGGTTAGCAGATCAAGAGAGGTTCTTCTCCCCCTCTACTCCACACTGGTGAGACCACATCTGGAGTATTGTGCCCAGTTCTGGGCTCCTCACTTCAAGAGGAATGGGGAGCTGCTGGAGAGAGTCCAGCATAGAGCAACAAGGATGATGAAGGCTGTGGAGCACCTCCCTTCTGAGGAGAGGCTGAGGGAGCTGGGTCTCTTTAGCTTGGAAAGCAGGAGACTGAGGAGTGACCTCATTAATGTCTATAAATATTTGAAGGGGGGTGTCAGGGGGATGGAGCCAGGCTCTTCTCAGTGTCATGTAGTGATAGGATGGGGGCCAATGGTTGTAAGCTGGAACATAGAAGGTTCCTTATAAATATGAGAAGGAACTTCTTCCCAGTGAGGGTGACTGACGGAGCCCTGGAACGGGCTACTCAGGGAGGTTGTGGAATCTCCTTCAGTGGAGACGTTTAAGACCCACCTGGATGTGTTCCTGTGTGACTTGGTCTAGGTGATCCTGCTGTGGTGGGGGGATTGGACTAGATGATCTTTCGAGGTCCCTTCCAATACATAATGATTCTATGATTCTATTATACTAGCCTCAAACCTTTACGCTTTCTCCCAGCAGGCACTTGTGTATTAGCAGTGTGAACAATTAATCTTGAAAAGCTTCCATTAGCACAAGGTAAATACTTTTTTGTTCAGGAATTATATAAATATGTGCGGTCAGATATCTAGCTACAGACACATAAGGGGCTAAAACTCTGTGTGTATCATTATTTATTAAAGCTATAACATACTTCTAAAACTTTCTATTTTTTCTTTACATGGACTTAGGGAATGTAGCAAAAACAATGGTCAGCAATCTGACTCTGTGCTACCTGGGTTTGGAATATCTTAATCTAAGTAAATGGTCATCATAGTG
Organism: Rhinopomastus cyanomelas; assembly: GCA_013400115.1. Classification (NCBI taxonomy): domain Eukaryota; kingdom Metazoa; phylum Chordata; class Aves; order Bucerotiformes; family Rhinopomastidae; genus Rhinopomastus; species Rhinopomastus cyanomelas. Next base: position 120,987 of record VXBP01001094.1, on the reverse strand, counting down.
GAGGTTTGGTATGGTTAAATAGTTGGTCTCCAGGATCCACCTTTTCCATTTAAACAGTGGGGTCTAAAACTGGAATCATTAAAACCAGAAAAGTTGAATCTATTTTAACCTTTATTATATTACTGGGTAACTAAGGGGATATTACAGTTTTGCTTATTGCTATAGGAATATATCTCATTGAAATTTTTGCTTGGAAGCCGTTAATTTGGAAAGCATTTTCTAACTACATTGCGGATTTTAAAAAAATAAATTTGAACACTGCTCCACAGTTTGCTTCTTCACACATAGTTTGTCTGTATGTAGTCATCATTCTTTCATATCAGTTATTTTTCACTCATGATGTAGAAACTGTTTTAATTTCCACATCATTTCATTGTAGAACTATTAAAGTTGCGGAAGGAATGTCAACAACCCATTTAATTTAATCAAAAACCAGAAAAAACAATTACAGTTCTGTTGTAAGTCATAATTTTCTCTTCTAAAATGCTATTTAATGTGGGAAAATCAGCTTTCTATTTTGCTATGTATTAACCAGCATTCCATGCTGATCTTTGGTATTTAGTTTGAGAATTTTTAGGTTAATGCTCAGAGGGGATGTTGCAACAACAAACCCTTCCGAAGTGCAGAGGCCTCTCCTTTCTCTATGACCCAGCACACCACAGTTCTCGTGATCACCACATACTTCAGCATTAGATAAACCATTTTAGTTTTTCTTGTGGCAGGAAGAGACATTATTACAGTGAATTGACTTTATGTGCTGCCCCCATCACAACTGACACGTTAACCCAGATGGAGTTCAGGGCAGATAAGCAGCCACCCAGGCATCAGGCTGCAGAGTGTGTCTGCCTCTGGCACCAGTGCAATACAGCAGCACACAGCTCCCTTAGGGAACATCTGGCTGTTGTGATCCGGTTTGGATACAGATTCACGGGAACTTCAATCATAAAGGGTTATCACTGAACGAATGGGGTGATGCAAACACGCTTGAGAAATGTTCTTCAATAAATCGATAGCAGAACCAAATATTAGGGCAAAAACATATCGAGGAAGGTTAGTTTGAACAGTAGTGAGGCAGGTTAGTTTCACCCTGATGATGATGTGCTGTTGCAGTAGCACGAGAGGAACCACAGGTTCGGACCACTGGTGCGTGCGCTCGGCTGAGGTGCCACTGGCCCGAGGTTACCATCTGCGGGCTCATGACCGAGCGCCTCTAAGTCAGAATCCCGCCTAGACGTAGCGATACCGCCGGCCCCTCGGTGGGCTCGCGATAGCCGGCCGCTCGCCCTCCATCTGGCGGGGGCGACGCCGGTGAGGGGTGCCGCTCGTGGTCGGGACCGGAGGGGCGGACGAATGCGGCGCCTCCTCTCCCCCGTCGCCTACCGCACGGTCGTGGGGTACCCGGCGCTAAATCACTCGTAGACGACCTCATTCTGGGTCAGGGTTTCGTACGTAGCAGAGCAGCTCCCTCGCTGCGATCTATTGAGAATCAGCCCTCGAAACAGGCCTTTGTCCTCCGCCTCCCGAGCAGCAAGGGCGGGGCGGGCCGGCTCGGCGGCCCCTGCCGTGTTGCGGCGCCTTGCCCTGCCGCGGGGGCACGCGGAGCGGCGGCGCGGGCCTCGCTCCCTCCTTCTGTCACTGTCGGTGTCGCGCGACGAGGGCGGGATTGCTGGCGCAGTGGGGCTCGGGACTCTGAATTCCTGGGTCGGGGGTCCGAGCCCCATGAGGGGCGTCTTGAGACAGTACTGTAGGCTGACCCTGCTCCAGCAGGGGGGTAGGACTGAGATGATCTTTCGAGGTCACTTCCAACCTGTAACGTCCTGTGATTCTGTGAAAAAGAAAGGAAGGCACGAGATAGGCAAGGGAAGGTTAGTGGGATTACGACCGCCAGAGTTCCGTGTGCGTGGTTTCCTTTTCCTGGTGTTCCGAGTGCAGCTTCCACGGTGTCTTCTGTGTCCTTTGAGCGCAGTGGGGGAGATCTCTGGAAGTCGGGGGACTGGAGGGCCACTTTTATCTCTTCTGTGTCCCCCCTTCCACTTTCACCCCTCTCTTATGGAAAGGTGCAGACACCCAAAGGAGAGGCGAAGTCCGGGTAATCCAGGCAGGGCCCAGGTGTGCCACCATGGCGGGTCAGGAGGTTCTGCCAGTATGTAGAAATGCCTGTGTATTTTCACAGACATCTCCAGCGGAGCTGAATGCTGTCTTCTGCTATTGTCCTCTTAGCAAGAGGAAGTCAGACGGCGATCTCTGGCATCTCTGCCTGATTGTCCTCTAATCAGGAGGAAGGCAGAATGCTGGTTTCTGGCTGGTTTGTGTTCACTTCCTTGGAACACGTTAAGACAAAAGTCTCCATGATTCTCACAGTGCCCCAGTAGAGAAACTCCTCTGCTTGGTGACAGGACTCTGAGAGAAGGTGAGAAGGCTAAGGAGCATCAGTGAATACAAAAAATAAACAGTTGTAGCCACACTCTGTTTTCCCTAAAACAGGCTTAATAGCCACATGGAGGCCACACCTGGAATACTGCATTCAGGTTTGGACAACTCAATACAAGAACATTGAATTGCTGGAGCATATTCAGAGAAGAGCAACAAATATAAGAGCAGGCTGGAGAACAAGTATTATGTGGAGTGGTTGATGGAACTGGAGTTGTTTAGTCTGGGCAAAAGGAAGTTGAGGGGAGATGTTACTACTCTTTACAACTACTTGAAAGGAGGCGGAAAGAGGTGGGGGGTCAGTCTCTTCTCCCAAGTGGCCTCCTGTTGTGCCAGGGGAGGTTATTTCGGATGTTAAGAAAAATTTATTCACTGAAAAAGTGGTCAGTGATTGGAATGATCAGTCCATGGAATTGTTCGAATAACCATTCCTGGAAGTGTTCAAAATACATGTAGATCTGGCACTTGGAAACATGGTTTAGTGGGTATGGCAACATTGGGTTGATGGTTGGACTTGATAATCTTAGAGGTTTCTTCCAACCTTAATGATTCTATGACTTTATGATTCTATGACTCTCCGTTGTCTATTGTTCGAGATACTTCATTCCGTCTGCTCTCATTATTTGAACTTGTCTGTAATTTAAGTTTCTAGACTAAAGTCCTGACACTTCAGGACATGCATACTTCATGGTAATGTTGCGTTGTTCAGCATCCCTATTGTTGATTGAAGGGTTGTGCTTGCATGACAGATTTATATTAACTAACTTTTTATTGTTAATTTTTACTTAAAACCATTTTAACTTCAGAAAGCAAGGAGAGCTTGGGAGAAGAAAATTTTTTTTTGTCCATGTTGAGAAGAAAAAATATGAGTATTTTTTTTCCCCCTAATCACCAGTGAACTTAGTCTTTCAGATGCAATTTGACATATGTGGTCTTTGCGTTCTAATGTCCTTGATTTTTTTACAAGTATTGAAAATATGACAGTGGATAGTGTTATTTTAAAAAATACATATCAGTCTTTCCAAATATTAGTGCCTAATTGCATTCAGGAACAATAAAATTGATTTGTTACTGTTTGGTTCCCAGTTGCTAGTGCTGACACGTTTGAAAGAAAAAATGAGCAAACTACTCAAGATTCATCATGTTACCAGATTTGCATATGAAGGTTATTCTTTCTTGCTCCTGTTCATTTTCTGTAATTATCGTAACTTCATGTTTCTCTGTGCTTTGATTGCCTCCTTGCTACCTGTCCAAGAGCTGATCGAGGCATCTGGATCAGACTAGCTCATAGGCCAGGGATGATTAACTGAAAAAGCAGTTCAAGCCAGTGGCCCAAACCACTTACACTGCCTCTAATCCAGCTTCCTCTAGAGAATAGGCAGCAATAATCAATCTCTCATTTTATGATCCTTTCCAGGATTTGCTCTCAGTTTATGTAATGTACATTGCTCTGAGCTCTATGTGCAGGGCAGGGTCACAAGGTCAGGATGTCATTGCTTTGTAGCAATGATACATACAAACGATACATACAAATTTAATTAACCTTTGAATTTTGCATTGATTGAGTCCTATACCTCTGAACACTCTCTGGTTTGGATTATTTTCTGAGGAAACTGTTACGTATGGCATTGTCTATGAAATGATAAACTCGGACCACTAATGAAACATGCCAGCACGGCTTTTGTATACGTATTTAAACGTTAAGTCTTCATTAGCATGTAGGAGATGATAGCAGAAAACACAGAAAGAGCATCTGGAATTACGTTTATGAAAAGTTGTGTATGTATTTTAAAATAAAAACGTACTGGAATGCAAAAGCCAGAAGTAAAGAGAGTTTTTCCTGGCATCTTAAGAACAATAGCCTTCCTAAATAAATAAGTTACTACAGCTTTCAACTGGATTTAATTCTTTATTTTTCAGATTAATCAATCTTGAGATTAGTCAGCTAATGGTGGTCTAGCCAAACTTAACTATTACTTTAAATTTCTAGACAAAGCACTTACACGGATGAGTACTGATGTATGGGGAAATTTCAAAGGCATTTTTACTGTTGATAGCTAATGTTACATAGTTTTCCAAGGTGTACTTTTATTTGAACTGTATGTTGTTATTTTATGGTGGGTTTTTGGCTGTCCATCATGTTAAAAAAAATCAAAAATCATCATGTGATGTCATCATTGCTTAAGACAGAGCAAACTAAAAGTTAATTGACATTCAAATTACATAAGTAGTCTCATGGTTTGCTGAAATGTACAGTCTTTCAGAAAAACTAAATTATTGAGTCAAGAAGGGATCTGCAAAGTAAAGCTCATGGGGTAAAAAATCAGGTCCTTGCATATTAACACTGCAATCTGAAGTTGGGATATTGAAACAAAACCAATTCTGTGAGCAATAACAAGCTTTAGTACATATGATGACCTCCTATGATAAAGATATCTAAATGCAGTGGGAAAAACAAATCCTCTGCTAAATCTGTTAATCATGTGTTAATGCACTGAATTTTCTTCAGATTGTTTTACCACCATTATGCTAAACAAAAAGTTATAGAGAATTAATCTAAATGGGTATTAGCATTTTCGGTTTATTGCTTCAGGGTCACCATATGAACCCATAAGCTTTCTCTGCCACCCCTTATGACATCGCATCTTGGTAAAATAAACAGTTATGAAGCAGATTGATATGACTCCTGACCTTTAGACTCAGAGCTGTGTCTGAATCCTGGCTGCATCAGGCAAATTAATGAGTGTACAATTGCCTTGCTGTAAGTTCTGTTCCTGTAGTGATAATTATAATGGCACTGTTATGCTATTAATGTTGAGGTGCTGTCACCAAACCTATTATTGATACACAAATTTTAAGGGGTTGGTAATTCAGCTATAAAAATAATATTTATGTTATAGTAGCATAGTCAATGGTGAACAAAGAAAGAAAAGATTAACTGTTTGTGCTGAGCTCTGTTTGGGTAGGGTCCCCTCTGCCTAATTTTGGTTTCTTTTCCCTTGGATTCTTCATGAAGCCCTCCATGGGGTGAAGTAGATGCTTCCACACAGGGTGCCACATTGGGACTCTGCAGGCCTTTGAAGGGTCATTCCATTTCCACGTGATCTTCTGTGCAGAATAACCCTCTGAGGACCTTTCAGAGCACCTACCCTTTGCCTCTTACTGCAAATGTAACATATGAGGTGTTCCCAGGGGTACAGCTATCTTGGAACATTTTTGTTAATGTAAATAACCAATAACCAATGTAAATAACATGGGTTATTTAGAGGTTACAAGTTGAACCCCTGAAGCATTTCGATCTGGAAAGATTAAAGCTGTTTATTATTTAGGACTGCTTCAGAGTACCTTCTCACATTTTTGGGAGGTGGGGTAAATTTTGTGTAGTTTAGGTGTCTGAGAGTTATTGACAGTTAGTTAAATCTAAGCCAACCATTTGAACTCTTTCTGTAGTCTGCAGAAGTCTGTTGGTGTTGGCCAAGTTAGTTATGTATTTTCACATAGGAATGTATGTTCTCCAATGGTGTGTTTTTCCCTACATCAGCAAAAAGTATAGTAATAATAATTAAATATATGTGTACATTACTACATTTAGACATGTAATCTGTAGAACCATAAATTATGGCAAGTGATTAGCCTTTTGTGCTATGAAGATTTCATTGTAAGACTTGGAGTCATAAGTCTGGAGGTTTTAGTTTTCACTGCTAAAGAATAATGCAACAATTTCATGTATATGTGGAGGAACTGAGTGAAAAATTCAGCCAGGCAGGAAACAGGATGATGCAGCTCAAGTTGGGTAACATTTTTATGCCATGGAAGATGTTTGATCTCTTTTTAAAAGAGGTGAGGTATGCATGTATGTACGCATCGGAACAGACATGTGACTATCTGAATATATGTAAGGAAGGCTGAATAAATGCTCCACTATGGCTCACTGTGTTTCTACCCTTGGGGTCATAAAGCTGCAACCCCATTTTCATAAAAACCAGCAATCTGGTATTTCATAATGTATGAAGGTAATTATCAAACTATTCAAGTTGTGTCTTGGTGACATGTGTTATGTCAAGTGAGTGATTTAATGGTAGAAAAGGTATGTGAGCTTACTCTCCTTCTAGCTAAATGGCCTGCCACTGCCTAGTAGTTTTGAGATAGTTCTTGCACAAAATAGCTGTATTTCTTGTGATCTCTTTTTATGCCAAACTAAAGTTTCAAATTCTTTTTAACAGCAGAGATGAAAGAGGCATTCTCCTTTGTGAATATTAACCCTATGAAAATTCACTTTTAGTTAAAAGTCTTTAACCCACTGTCTATGTTCTGCCTAAATAAAAACCCCACCCTGTATGGAAAGTAAGAGGCAATACATTACCCCCATCTCTGCTCAAATAAAACTGTAGTTTATTTTTTATTCTGATCAGTTTTGACACCAACAATAATACATGGTGAGCTGTGCTGGATCCTCTTACGTAATGGTTTGCATCAGTGGCGTATACCTTGTAACACTGTTGTCTCACACATCCAGGAAACACTAGGAAATATTTCTTAGCAATTTTAACTCAAATTTTACTTGAAAAAATGTTGAAAATTTAACAAATAGACTGGAAGCAAATACAGAAAGGTGCTGTAAAAACAAAACACTTTTAGCCAAGTTGCCAATACTAAGGTGAACATAAATTTCCTTCTTTGTTTTGATTATCTCTTAATATAGCAAATTGCAAATAGATTTGTTAAAAATACATTAAAACTCACTACGTTCTATTTTAAAAGATTTAAAGGAGATGTCCTACTATACAGCAGTTTTAATGTAACAAAGAGAATCTTTTTTGTACAGCTGATGTAAAATTAATGAATTGGTCAGAATGAAAGATAACATACTGGACAGAGTATTCAAAGTTATAACTGCAATTATGAAGTATTTTAATACGTATACTGAATGTATGCATTCATTTGTCCTTGATTGCTAGCTCATGGTGAAGCTCTTTTATGAAAGCATCTTTTGTAGAGGAAGCTAGTATTTTCTATAAACTACAATATTTTTTGGAGCAGTATTTTTTTTTTTAGATACCATAGCAAACTGGCTTTAACTATTAAAAAATTTGTCCAGCACAGAGAATGATTCTTCACTCTCTTCTTTAGTAGATATGAAGGTTGTTTGATCTTGCTAAGATTTCCGTTACTTACCTGTGGGAACATTTCAGTTCTTCCTTAAGGGTGTTCCTTCTTAAAAGTGTGGGATGACTGGCAAACCATGTCCCAGAAGTGCGTGGCTGGAGGAACTTGTCATAATTGGTTCCGGGGTTAATCTGTGGCACAGTTAATAAACCCTATTATCTAAAGCTAAATTCCTTGCATAGTTTCTCACACAAGCATACAGGGAAATCAGGCATGCGTGGTCTGCAGACCTGTCACCTAATGCCACAAATTCACCAAGCACCAATCCTGAGTTTGTTTATCACTGATGCTTGTTAGCTAATGAAAGGAAGGTCCGTCCCCGAAGTCGCTCAGACGACATCAGACAACGACGGTGCCTCCATTGCTTTCACCATACAGGTGTCTCCTGTGCTGCTTCCTGTTGTGGCGTTGGCAACCACTGGACCCTCATCACTGCACTTACCATGAGAAAATACTGGAAAGTTCTCTGTATCTTTAGGCACGTAACCTTAGTTTTTCTTTAGGAGGTTCATCGCACTGGTTTCCCACTATGGTGCAGAGACAAATAAAAAGCTCTAACAGGATGATTTAGTTCGTAACTTGGCCAAATCTCTCCTTGAGAGTAGTATCTTTGTACTGCTCACATAGCTCTTGATTTGTAGTGTGTTTGCCACTGAAAATTTTGCAAAACATTTTCTGCTTGACCACAGAAATGTTAATAGTGCCTAGGAAGTAAATTACCTTCCTGTTTCCAGATGGAAAATTACATTTAAAGACAATTAAATATGTTATATAGGTAGTCTTCTGCATAATCTAATCTGGGAAAGTCTCTCGAGGTAATAAAGCAAATGAACAGATTTGAAGACCTGATTTTTCTGGTGATGCAGAACTCATACTTGAGGAACATTTGAAAATACCTGCTCTACTATCAAAATTCGCTGCTTTGACAACATTCCTAATAAAATTTTAAATATGTGAATAAATAATAAGTTAGATTTAAATTTCCACAGTGTACTTTTGGGACCTTCAGGGAAAATAAAATATCCTTAAGAATAAAGATTTAAAAAGAGGGAGTCAGTATTTCACGGCTTTAGTTCTTTTACCTACAGAATTCCCACTAATTTGATTAGTCCCAGGTGCAATCTATTTTATCCTGTCATTAGGTAAGTGGTGTCACCTTGTGTTGAGTGCATTTTGCTCAGCTTTCACCCATATGTGTACGTCTAAACTTGACATACGGATTATTTTTGATTGTCCATTTTTTTGGATTAAGCATTCTTTACTTTTACCTTCTTTTTGATTATAGAAGTGTCCAGAACAAATTCTAACATCTGATTTTTAGGAAATTGAATTTAGCTGAACTAATTTCTTATATCTTGTATTTGCAACACTCCAATAAAAAAAAAGTAAAAATAAAGAAGTCAGGTTTCAGAACTTGCAATTTCTGGGACAGGTTGAGTTTAATTTTGAATAAGTTTATGTTATACATATGAATATGTATTAAAAAAAAATGAGGCTTTCAAACCTAAATCAGGGTGTCTTATGCACAGAAAATAGCTGGGCTGCAATAATAATTGCATAATACAGTTTTATTGCATATTCTTATCTCAAAAGTAACCAGTTTGTCTCCCACCAGAGGAATGGGTTTGAGGAATATTTCACAGAGCTAATCATATGTATTGTGCCAAAGTCTTTGCCCCAGTATAGAATTATTTTCAATGCAGTACACATTCACCATTGTGGAAATAAATTGAAAGGGATGATGGCTCGCAACTCTTTTTATTCTTCAGATAAATGTTGCAACTGAAAAAGGACATTATATGTAATTTAAATTTAACAGAATATTTGTGAAAGTTGAGTCACGATATCAATGTGAAGACCTATGTCTACTGTGATACTGTTATATCATGGCTGTTTTTCTTCTTCTACATACTCTTGGTTCTGTTTTGTACTATGGGAAGTAGTGTTTCTAGGTTTGCTCCTTACAGTTTCTCTTGCAATTATAGTTTTTATTTTGTGAGGAACATCACAGTATCACACAGTATCACAGTAATGATAAGGTTGGAAAAGACCTTAAAGATCATCCAGTCCAACCTAAATCCAGATAAACCCAGTAAACCTAACATCTAACATCTAGATCATGCCACTCAGCACCTCATCCAGCCTAACCTTGAACACCTCCAGGGATGGCGACTCAGCCACCTCCGTGGGCAGCCCATTCCAAAACCAGATCACTGTTTCAGTGAAATTTTTTTTCCTAATGTCAAGTCTAAACCTCCCCTGATGGAGCTTAAGACTATGACCCCTTGTCTTGTCTCCAGTAGCCAGGGAGAAAAGACCAACCCCTGTCTGACTACAACCACCTTTCAGATAGTTATAGACAGCGATAAGATCACCCCCGAGTTTCTTCTTTTCCAGACTAAACAAACCCAGCTCCCTCAGCCTCTCCTCGTAGGGCTGATCTTCCAGCCCCTTAACCAATCGCGTTGTTGTAACAATATTATGCTGTTTTTTCTGTTTTGGTCTTTTTTTCTGGTTTATTTTCTTTTACATTATAACAAATCTGGGGTTTATTAGTGATAACAAACATATATTCATTTCTTCCTTTGAAACTATAGATTTGTTTTAAATCTCAGTAACAATTTTTCAGGTGCCTCTAATTTTCTATTGCATTTTTAGAAGACAATGTGATTACAATTTTAGGAACAAACCCAATAATGGTTACATTGAGGCCATTCTTGAGTCCTTTTGCAATTATTGTCCTGAATGGTGATTTATAAAAGATTTTTTTGGTTCTTTATAGGCATCTTTTTTAACGGACCAAGGATTTTTAATGTGGAAAGGTTGTATTTCATAAATGGAGTAATTGAGAGTTGGAGTGCTTTGATCTTTACACCCCTGCATCAGTTGGCTCTGTCTATTTAAGATTGTTTACAGACCACAGCCTGTTTGCAGAACAGCAGGCAGGGACAGAGCATCGGAGTAAATAGAGCTGGCAAGGTCAAAACAATGGTGTTTATTCTGCTTTTTTTTGGCCATACATCTCAATATTTAGTAGTCAATTAAAGAATGCAGAATTGCTTATAGGACTACATTTCATAACTCTACTTAGTAGAATTTATTGAAAGGTGAAAAATGAATGAACGTGTTCAAACACAAATATTTTACATATGAAGAATAGTTTTATGTACACCCTTATTCTTACTGGACTTTTTACTACCAAGGTTTTGGTTGTCATAATTTTGTTTATGTGTGCCATACCTAATTATTTTAAATAGAATTTATAAAACAAAATGATAGTTGAAGCTGAACATGGGATTTTTTTTTCTCCACAGTGGCCTTAATCCACATGAAGCAAAACAAAGCAGAAATTCCTGCAACCTGGTCTCTCCTGAGAAGTTTGCACAGCTATCTGTTCAATAACATGCATTTTGTGCTGGTGCTCCCCCAAAGGTATGTTACTATCTCTGAATTTAGATGCCCTGAAGTTGTTGTTTTGGTTTTCTTTGTTGCAAGCACTCAAATGAATTTTCCTTACACAAGTTGTGATGGGTATTTTGAGATGCAAGAGCCTAATATTTTGTGTACAATTTCAAAGTGCTCTTGCAAACTAAAGACATGTAATGGCTCAAGTTAAATACAGCTTGATAATTAGTCCCTGGTTTGTTCTGGTCCCCCTCAGGTTTTAAAGAATTAAATCGTAGGTAAATCAGAAAGCTGAGGGTGTTTTTTGATCCAACAGTCATGCAAGATCTGGCACTGCATCCCTTCTTTTACGTTCCTGCCTTTCTTCTGTGTGATTTTTTTTTGTTTTACACAGTGCAGGCTGTTCAGTGAACCAGACTGTGAGGCTGAGCTCCCCGGATTGCTTTTGCAGGGGCATGTAGTTTGGAAATGGTTGTAGTGATGAAACCCTGCGGTTGATGTGGGGCAAAAATGAGTGGATGTAGGGAGGGGATGAAAAAAGGACACAGTTGCTTTTTCTGAAAATTTAGCAGCGTCAATTTAATTTCTGTGTTGAATTGTGCCCTGGGAGGTTTGTGCTTAGGGGTTATAGGCTTTGTTTCTCATGTAAACATGATCACTGAAGTATTTACATACCTGAGGCTGTCTACCTGAGTAGCTGATTTTATTGAGATACTGTACCTTTTAGACAGCTTTTTGGGTAATTGATCCTTAACTGCTTTGTCAAAGAGCAGTAGTATGAAAATTCTGTCTTACAGTCGGCAGAGAGGATGTTTAATCTGTCACGAGGAGCACCTTAAAAATTAGCATACAGCTATGGATTTTTTCACCTTCACTTCTTTAAATGAGATCTGCACTGGTAATGAATGGGAGCTGCAAATCCATGGTGTCTATTAGTGAAAAATTAATTTCTCTGTCTAAGACAAGAAATTATTGATTTGGAAAACAAACAACCCCTTCACCTTTGGTGCCAGTATCATCAGAGTGAGGTCCATGCTTATTTACAGGACAGCCTGGGAAAATCTGTGCTTGTGCTGCTGAGCTTGCACAGTATGCAGTACAGCTAGTCTTGCACAGAGACTGTACTTGCTTGTGAAAAAAAACCTCCTTTTATCTGTTAACTACACAATGCTATTGATGTTTCTTCAGGAAAATCCAGGTTGCTTCTGTCAGTAAGGGTCAGGGTGCCCTTGGACTAGGCTAGTCGATCCTGTGATATATGATTGTGTGTCTGTAGCACTGAGGACATAATTTTTCCTCATATGATACGACGTTTTTTTCCTTCAGCTTTTTGGCATTCTCTATTGAACAAGTACAGACTGAACAAACAATACAGATTTAAACTCTGGATTTAAACTGACTCTAGAAGTTTCTTTCATCCACATGGCTAATGTTTTGGGCACCTTTCCATTCCTGGTGTGTGAGAAAGATAACAGCTCTCATTTTGTGTAGTTTTACCAGATGTTTTTTGCCAAAGGGAACAGCTGCCATTGTCACAGTTGTAAGCTCTGTGCTTGACAGCACCTTATGTCAGACCTTGGAATGAAATTTTGCGGTTTTGTTATTCCTCTTTCATGGCAAAGTGATAATCTAACTTTAGGATGCAAAACATCACAATGTGATTTGGCTGACAAATGCAATCCCTATGAGAAATTATGGCAAAATACCAATCCCTGCATGAATCATTTCAGATTTTGATTTAGACTTTAAATTTTCTTACAAGTCTGCTCATGTGAATCTTCCCTTTTTTGCATCTTAGGGGCAAGGTCAGGTTATAGGTTTTCCCAGTCCTCCTACGTAGACAGACGTAGTGAAATAAATTGCAAAGTAAGATATAAATAAATGGGCTTCAAAGCCAATGCAATTCGATGGGAATTAATATCTGGGACTTTTCTTTCATAAATTGTTTACACTGAAAGAAACAAAGAACCTTGAACATAATACTGATACCTATGAAAAGCTCTACAACAATCTGTCTCTAGAAACTGCTCAGTAAGAATTCTGATAAGAAATCAGGTGTCTGATTTGTTGTCACATAAAATATTTCATATCTATTAGTGTCTAAGAAGGTTTATTTAAATGAAAATGGCAAACATTGAAATTATAAAGATATATTTAATTTTACAACATGCATAATGTGAATTGAGGAAAAAATGACAGAATATAGATTTCCAAATCTTCTTGTAGAGTGCATTATATCATCCAAAGGGGTCAATATGTAATTTATAACTTCATAATATTTATGAAAACCTTAAAATATTTTGGGTTGGGTTTTTTTTTTTATTTTTCTTCTAAATTGTGATGTACCTAGAAGAACTGGAGATGGAGAGCAAACAGATGTTAGTAGCATTACTTACCACATGGCTGGAATGGCAATGTATATTACAGTGATGAGCATGATGTCAGGTACAGGTTCCATATGGAATAGGAGAGCAGTAGGGAAAAATAGTGAAAGAGGAAATGTGTTTGATTTTCCCTCAAAGCAAGGCACTTTTTTACTGTGGATGCAAAATTGTTGAGCTAGCACTTTTTTTTGTTTTGTTTTGTTTTCTCCTACTGCTTGCAAAGTTTGAAAAACTTGAAAGAGAAACTGAAGATATTTGAAATGCCAGGTTCATTTGTGCTGTAACTGGAGTTTGCTTTCATCTTCTCATAAATTCTTCTTTTCTGAAAAAGAAACAAGGTTTGATGGTGTGTATTCTAGACAGAAAGAGATAGATTTTGATTCCAGGTAAGAGGAAATGCCTAAAATGATGGAAGATGCCTTTTGTCTATCCCTGTTTGTGCAATGGAGACAAATAGATGTATGAAGGTGATTAGAAGGCTGTAGGTCTTGTGTTAACACTACCAGATGTAGTGCATGTATTTGATGTCTTGCAGCCATCATGCCTATGCTGCTGCTGGCAGTGGTCATAGAATATCAGGGATTGGAAGGGACCTCGAAAGATTTTCGCAGAATCGTGGACTCATTAGGGAGTGGAAGGGATCTTGAAATATCATCTAGTCCAATCCCTCTGCCAGAGTAGGACTACCTAGAACAAGTAGCACAGGAACACATCCAAGTGGGTTTTAATTCAATCCTCCTGCTGCAGCAGTATCACACAGATCAAGTTGCACAGCAACATATCAAGGTGGATTTTAAACAACTCCAGAGAAGGAGACTCCACAACCTCCCTGGGCAGCCAGTTCCATGTCCTCCATCACCCTCACCATGAGGAAGTTCCTTTTCACATTTATGTGGAACCTCCTGTGTTCTAGCTTACATCCATTGCCCCTTGTCCTATCATTAGAGGACATTGAGAAGAGCCTGGCTCCATCCTCCTGACACCTACCCTTCATGTATTTATAAACATTAATGAGGTCACCCCTCAGTCTCCTTCAAGCTCAAGAGACTCATGAGTCTATTCTCATAAGGGAGATGTTCTACTCCCTTCATCGTCTTTGTGGCTCTGTGCTGAACTCTCTCCAGCAGTTCTGTGTCAGGCCCAGAACTGGACACAATATCCCAGATGTGGTCTCACTAGGGCAGAATAGAGGGGGAGGAGAACCTCTCTTGGTCTAGTAAACACACCCATTCTGATCCACCCCAGGATGCTGTTGGCCTTCTTGGCCACAAGGGCACATTGCTGACTCATGGTGGTCCCATGGTATCAAAAGATGTTACTTGTAAACCAGTGTCTTTTGAAGGGAGGCTCAGTTCGGGTTGCAGAATTTTCTGAAATGCAGCAGGTATCACTCAGGAATGGATGGTCTTAGGAAGGGTGCCTATTGCAGGTGTGTCATTCACACGCACACAGCATTCAGTAACTGCTGAATGAGCATGGATCAGTGACAAAAAGGAAGGAATTCAGAGGCGTGACAGCCAGAATACATCATCTGTAAATTCAAAGATGGGAAAAAACAAATTGTACATCCAAGGGTTTTTGGCTGCCTCATGGGTTGTCCTCCTGTGACCTGGGATCAGAAAAGAAGTGATGCTAAAACTGACTGGGAGGACATATTCGTATCCCAATACCCGAGTGTGTATACAAGCTTTTAAAACTCCTTCTCCTCCCCTCAGAGGATCTTCTTCTTTTCCAACTACATCTCCTGTATCTCACTTGAACAACAGTCAAGTTTTGCTTTGATTACTGCACTTAATGCTACTTTCAAGATCAGGAAAGATTTTTACTTCCAGGCTGATGGAGTTGAGGAAAGGAGAAGAAAGAGATAACAAAAAGAGAGTAATGAAATAAATAGGAAGATTGTGTAACTGGTTTTGTATGCAAATGTTTTTTCCAAGTGTTCATGGTCTGATACAGCCATAAAAACTGCCTCATAATAAAAAAAAGGGCATTCATATGATGCTATACAGTTCCTGGGCTCTGGCTCACAACTCCAAACAATGATTCTAGCTGAGGTGATTTTCATGGTCTTCCTACATGTCCATCATGTCTGTCATTCCTACTGTCATGCACAGTAGGAATCAAAAAGCACATTTAGTTTTCTAAGAGATGACTTAACAGAGAGTTTCTCTCTCTTGACCATAGGTGGAATACAGGTGCCAGTTAGGTATCTGAGATGGTTGTACTTGCCTTTGCCCCGAGTGTTGGCATAGTAAGGGGAGGACAAGTAGTCCTAGCAGAGGACAATAACTTGAGTCTGAAGCAGGGCTGATGTGAAAAGGGATGTGAAGCATCAAAGAGCAGTCATTTCCAGAGAGATGAATAAAAAGGAAGCAGTGTTCTCTGTTATATTAAAGACTGATTACTGATTTTAATTCATAGAGTTGAGACTGTGTTATGCCATCTCTTCACATCTCATTGCTTCTCATGTGTCTGGGACAAAAGACCAATAATGTTTCTCTGGTTTAATCCTTGATGCACTATAGATCAAAGCATCTTACCTTGATTCCTGCAACATACTTATAATTTGTGTTGAATCATGACGTATCTCGGTTATAGACAGAATAGCTGCTTAATGGACCATCAGAAAGTAATGAAAAATCACAGCCTGTGGCCTATACTCATCTAGGCAAGAGAAATGTTTTTATAGTGCCAAGAATGCTCTGATTGATGGTTGTGGAAATTCTTCAGTGTAAATTGAATATATCCAGGTGATTTAGTGGAAATATTAACATCACACTCTTAATAAATTCTCTCTTAAAATTGTATTTCAGTAACCTATAAAAGTCTGAAATCAGACTAAGCAATCTTGCATTACTACAAGTTCAGTGTGTATATGGCTCTATTTTTCACCTGAATGTGGGCTAAAATGCATTTTTTTATTGAGTCAGTCTAAAGCAAGAGTTAGGAGTAAACCAGCACATTATTTTATTATAACTTTATTGTTACCTGTACATGATGCTTCTGTGATAGCTGAATCGTGCCAAACATTCAGATAAGTGTTTCAGAGAACTCGTATCCTAAAGGCAAACAGGTTCAATACAGAACCACAAATCAACCACTGACAATAACACAGTGCCGTGTATAATGCACTTCCAAAGTGCCTTATAAATATAAAAAGCAAAGTGCAAAGTAAGGAAGCACATTTGCCTTTGAGCTATTCCTCTACAACTTGTAAACACAATCTCACAAGTTTTTTTCACAAACCAACTTCTGGTGTTGTTCTGTTCATTTCCCGTTAGTTATGCAAAGGATTTCATCTCTCTGCCCTGTGCTGAGAGGCCTCTCTTTATCTTCAGAGAACCAAAACAATGAGACCATAAAAATAATGTAATCTGTGGTTCTTTGTTTCTGTTTGAATACTCTCAGTTCATTTCATCCTTGGCCTTCTAAGCAAAGGAAGGCTCTAGTTATAAGCTATGATTTTTTCATGATGTATGAATATGCATATGCATGAAACAGAGAAAGGACAACTGTTATCATGAGTAGGTATAGGGGCAAATGCTATTAATTTACAGTTCAATTATAAGACTCCCAGCTCTCCTCTTGACCCACTATTTGCAGTTATGCAAAGTATAAAAAGTCATTTGAAATTAAGAGACCGTGAAGATGGATCATTAATTGGACTAGAGCACATGCATTTGTAGAACAACATGGACTATATTCTTCTCACTTCCTTGTCTTTCCTACAGTTGGTCTTCTCAGAACTGTACACAAGTGCTATAAAGTATCATGAAAATAATTGTTTAGTATTGCAGAGCAGATTTAAAAGCAGAGATTACATATAAACTGTGGGATATGAGATGTGACAGGGCTGGACTCATAGCTGAACAAGGGAAAAAAACCTCTACTTTTTTTCTATTTTTTTAGTTTGGAAGCTGTCTAAGGTATGAATGTAATCTTTTCAACATGACATGATTAGCTAAGCCAAAGGCTTTTCCAGTCTTTAAAATACTGAGCTCAATCAAGTGGTTTTATATATATATATTTATATATAAATATGCCATTATATGTTTAGAAAACTGAAAAATAATTGATGGTAGATTTTAACAGAATAAATGGTCTTTTATTTACAAAACATGCATCTCAATAAATATTATTAGAACCTTCTAGAACAGCTTCCCAGAAACACGTTTATCATATGCAGAATAAGGAATTAACTATTGTTTGCAGTCTATTTGGGATTCCAATTTAATATATGGAGGTATTGTACTCTGGAGAAAGTAAAAGTAGAAGCCAAAAATTTAAAAATACAAGAAAAATAAATTAATTTGTGTGGGTCACTTTAAAGGTTAAGCTCCGCAAATTTTACAATGGCTTCTTTTATCTGGGGTTATACACATCAGTCTTTCAAATGAACAAAAGGAAAAATAATCAAAACCTGATAAGGTAATTCTGCTCTTTATGTTTACAATGGACAGTGCTCATCAATAACCATGGTGGAATCACAGAATTATAGAATAGGTAGGGTTGGAAGGGACCTCAAAAATCATCTAGTTCCAATCCTGCAGCATGGGCAGGGACACTTTCACCAGACCAGGTCACTCAGGGCTCCATCCAACCTGGTCTTCAACACTTCCAGGGATGGGACAGCCACAATGTCCTTGGGCAACCTTTTCTAGCATCTCTCCACCCTCACAGGAAAGTATTTGTTCCTCATGTCCAACCTAAATCTCCCCTCTTCAAGTCTGTAACCCTTTCCCCTCGTCCTCTCACTATGCCCCTATGTCAAAAGCCCTACCCCAGCTATCTCGTAGGCCCCCCTCAGATATTGGAAAGCTGCTCTACAGTCACCTCAGAGTCACCTCTTCCCCGGGATAAACAACCTCTTCATGCTCAGCCTGTTCTCAGGGGAGAGGTGCTCCAGCCCTCTGATCATTTCAGTTGCTTTTCTCTGGATACGTTCCAGGACCTGTATGTCCTTCTTATGCTGGGAACTCCAGAACTGGACACTGTACTCCAGGTGGAGTCTCACAAGGTCAGAATAAAGAGGAAGAATCACCTACATTGATCAACTGTTACTGCTTCTTCAATGCAGCCCAGGACATGGCTGGATTTCTGGGCTGCAAGTGTACACTGACAGCTCCTGTTAAACTTCTGGTTCACCACCACCCTCAAGCCCTTCTCCTCAGGACTGTCTTTAATCCTTTCTCTTCCCAGTCTGTATTCATGCATGGGATTGCCTAGATCCAGCTGCATACCTTGTTGAACTTCATGCAGCTTGCATGAGCTCACTTCTTGAGCCTGTCAAGGTCCCTTTGGATGGCCTCCCTTCCCTCCACTGTGTTGACTTCACCGCATAGTTTGGTGTCGACAGCAACTTACTGAGGGTGCATTCAACTCCACTGTCCATGTTGCCAACAAAGATGTTAAATAGCACTGGTCCACATACTGGAAGAACAACACCTGTCACACGTCTTGTCACATGTTGTCACACCACTGAGCCATTGATCACAAATCTTTGGGTGTGACCATCCAGCCAGGTCCTTATCAAAAGAGTGGCTCATCCATCAAATCCATATTGTTCACTCTTAGAGATCAGAATGTTGTGCCGGACAGTGTCAAATGCTTTGCAGAGGTCCGGATAGATGATGTCTGTTGCTTTGTCTTTGTCCACTCAGACTGAGACACCACTGTAAAAGACCACATAATTAGTCGTCCTGAAAATGACGTTTGTGAAGGTGGAAGCAACCATGAGAAACAATTGGCATGTTACAAGCTATGACTTTCTCCTCATAGAGATTCCTGTTCCTGGGAGCAACACACATACTCGAATTGATGCCTAAACAGTTAATGCCATCCAGATTCCAACATAGCAACATCTAAACAGCCAGTTTGCTCCATAGTAACTGCTCTGAAGTGTTACAGCAGTAAATTTCATGAGAACAAACGTTTAACAGACATAATGTTCTGATGTTTCTTATCTTTTCCCAGTGAAGTCTGCAGGTTAACACGTGGAAACTGAATCATTAGGGATTGGAAGGGACCTCGAAAGTTCATCTAGTCCAATCCCCCTGACACAGAAGGATCACCTAAGACCAACTTGCACAGAAACATATGCAGGTGGGTTTTAAACATCTCCAGAGAAGGAGACTCCACAACCCTCCTGGACAGCCTGTTCCAGTGCTTCATTACCCTCACTGGGAAGAAGATCCTTCTGATATTTATATGGAACCTCCTGTGTTCCAGCTTACACCCATTGCCCTGTGTCTTATCACCAGATGACATTGAGAAGAGCCTGGCTCCATCCTCCTGACACCCACCCTTCACATACTTATAAACGTTAATGAGGTCACCCCTCAGTCTCTTCTTCTCCAAGCTAACGAGACTCAGCTCCCTCAGCCTTTCCTCATAAGGGAGGTATTCTACTTCCTTCTTCATTTTCATGGCTCTATGATGGACACCCTCCAGCAGCATTATGTCCTTGAACTGAGGAGCCCAGAACTGGACACAATACTCCAGATGTGGTCTCACCAGTGCAGAACAGAGGTGGAGAAGAACGTCTCTTGGTCTGCTAACGACCCACCTTCTGATCCACCGTAGGATGCTGTTGGCCCTCTTGGACACAATAACATATTGCTAACTCATGCTCATCCTGCTGGCTACCAGGACCCCCAGGTCCCTTCCTTGTACACTGCTCTCCAGCAGGTCAGTCCCCAACCAACTGGTACCTGGGATTGTTCTTGCCCAGATGCAAGTCTACACTTGCCCTTGTTACAGCTCATTAAATTTATCTCTGCAGAGCTCTCTAGCCTGTCCATGTCTCTCTGAATGGCAGCACAGTCTACTGGGGTGTCTGTGAGACCACCCAGCTTTGTGTCTTCAGCAAACTCGCTGACAGTGCATGCCAATCCCTCATCCAAATCATGAATGAATATATTGAATAGGACTGGTCCCAGTCCTGAACCTTGGGGGACTCCACTAGATACAGGTCTCCAGCTAGACTCTGTCCCATTCACCACCACTCTCTGGCTTCTATCCTGCAGCCAGTTCAGAATCCACCTCACCACAGAATCATCCAGTCCACACTGCCTCAGTTTGGCTGCAAGGATGCTATGTGAGACTGTGTCAAATGACTTACTGAAGTCAAGATAGACCACATCCACCTCTCTGCCATCATCTATCCACCTGGTTATGCCCTCATAAAAGGCTATCAGGTTGGTCAAGCATGACAATATTAATTAATGGTAAAGTCCTTCGCTTCTATTGAAAAGTTTTTTGCATCATAGAATAAGATTATTGTAATTAATAACTTAAAGTGGGAATAAATCCCTGGGCCTAATATTAACCTTTATTTCCACAATCTGAAGTACTTAAAAAAGTAGTTTTATAGTCTACAGAGTTGTGTGATAATGATAAATCTTATGGACTTCAATTTATATAGGTCAACAATTATGTTATGAATCTTTGGAAGTTATATTTTCTGACAAAACTTTTCCAATTGTCCAAAGTCCAGCACTTATTGACAAAGTTTTGAGTTGAGAGCATTACAATGCAAGTTTTTCCAAAGTAAAGAAAAAGGAAATTTGCAATGCAATTATTTCTATTATAAAGCTATCATTTTCATGTATGCATTCAATAATTAGGGCTACCATCTACTAAGTTACCTGTTTAAAGAAGGAATTGTGCTGTGTGTTTTGAGATGACATTAGGTAATTACAATTAAAAGCTTTTTCTGTTAATATCTGCCTGCTCTTTCTCCACAGAACTGAAGAAAATGTTCTCTTTGCCTCTTGTTTACTTCTGTAAGCATTTCACAGAGGTGACTCCCCATTGATTTTTAGTTTTAACAACTCAATGCAGTTAAAAATTGGCACAATTTCCTCAAGTAAACCACTCTTTAGAATGTTTAAATGCAAAATAATTTACATGGAATATTGTTAGATCTTTATTGTGCACCTATTATTCACAGATCGTGATAATCTTATCAGCACTAGCATAATGATATAATAAAACAATCTAGTTTCCAGTTACCTAAAAAAGGAACAGATTGTGACTAGTTTGAAAAATGGGGAAGAAAACGTAACCTAGATTTCATGTAATAAATCTGTCATCTCTTAATACACGATTCTCCCCCCAGCTCATTCTTGCTTGCAAGGCCTGAAACAGTGGTTTTAGTATTTGGTAGAATTGGAACAAGCCTCATCTGTAAATAGAGATTATTTACCAGTTGTTGCAATTACCAGTTGTTACTCGCTAATGAATATCTATCCACCTGGTTATGCCCAAATTACAAATACAAAGTAACAAATTACAAATACTACTGACCTGTAAACTACTAGTTGTTACTTCACAACTTGCAAAAAATACAAACACCATATTGTAAAAAGTATAAAAATTACAAAAACATTCACTTAATTTATTAGATAGTTGTCCTGATTACCCCCAAGTACAATATAATAGTACAATGCAGTATTTTCAGCGTAGAAGTATTTCCAACTGTAATAAATATCATTTTGAATTAAATCCCACTAAGATAATGTCTGCCAATTTAAATGTATTTTAGCATCTAAATATAAAATTGAGCTCTCATAATGGTTAATAATAGGTTTGCACAAACTTGTTCTTACTTTTCCTTCTTCAATTAAGTTTCAGAATTTAGCTGTTGAAATGGATGTTAAAATGAGATGGAGGCAGGAATGAATCTTTATTGTCAGCAAAATATTAAACATCTCTCAGTAGCTAGAGCAAGGAACTTCTATTTTCTCAGTGGATAATCTTGGAGTATTTTAAGATATTTTCAGTTCTACTACATGTTCTGCATGGATGGTGATAAAGAAGTGTTGCAGTTTGAAAATTACCAGAACTTTCAGATGTGCAGATTAGTGCTTTCATGAAGAACAAAAATTTATGTTACTCTTAGAAGACCCCTCCCCCCAGTTACCTGTCCTGAGGGAGGTGACACTCTCCCAAGACCTGCCATAAGGGGTGTAGCTAGGTCAGCCCATAAAAGCAGACCGTGATCTTGTTGCTGCCTCTTTTGCTGAGGGCTTTCAGCCCAGCACAGGGCTGCTGCCCCATGCTAACTCCCACCCCCCATTCTCGGGGCGATGGGGGTGAGGAAGATGGCTCGGCTGCGGCTTCCAGCAGCTCCCCCCACTGTTTTTCCCATTGGAAATGGGACAGAGAGTGCTCGCTGGGTCTGCTCTGCTCCCGTAAATGGCAGGGTGGAGGAGGATGGCCCTGCGCAGTGCCAGACCCGGCCCGATGCCGGCTGCAACTTGCTGCGTCTTCCAGAGGCTCCCAGAGGACCCCGGTCCCGCCGCCGCAGGGAGAAGGTTCAGCATCTCTGCACAGCTGCCCCCTGGCCCAGACCTGACGCCACGTGACCGGAGAAGCAAGACTTTGGTGCAGATTTACCATCACCACTCCTCCATGGAGCAGCCCTTCAGCATCGCAGTGAGCCAGGGTACACCTCTTTCTTCCTCCTGGACCTGAGACAGGAGAGAGAGAAGAGAGGAGAGGGTCCTGGAAAACCCTCTCAGCCACGTGCAGAGTGTTGGGGGAGGCGGCCCTGCTGACGCAGCCATGCAGTCAGTCTCCGTCTTGGATCCTGCACGTGGCCGGGGCCATGCGGCTACGCCGCCGCCATTTTGGAGAGAACGATCAACAGTAAGAGAGGCTGTTTGTCATTTCTGCCGCTGAGAAAGACTTTGGGTGCTTAAGTTTTGGGGGAGGACTCCTTTGTGCTTAGCTGAAGAAAGCAGAAGGACTTCAGAATCCTTAAACCTTGGGCATGAAAGACAGAGTCTGGGTTCTTTGTTCTCTCCTGCACTGAGGGATGCAGTTCAGGTGCTGAGGAATCAGGCCATCCTGAGAGCGTTGATCTGGAGAAGCTACACTGAAGAACTGAAGAATTCATCAGTCTGCAAACAGTTTGGGTCTCGATGTACTGCAGATGGGGATGATACATGAGTAATAAAGAGGGTGCTGGTACGCGTCTCCAGTTGACTGATATGCTCTTTCCCCCCCAGATCTGTAATGTGAAAGAAGACCCTCAGAATACGTGATGGCATTTGTGACACAGTTTCTAGTTTGTGTGTGCTAACTTACTTAATCTTTTCTTCTTTTCTGTATAGAGTTAGAGTTAATAAACCCTTTTCCAGTTTCCCTAAGTTATCCATTGTCTGGCAAATTTATTCGAGATGTCATCGAGACCTGACTGCTTTGTTTTGTTTTCCTTTGTCTTTAATTGTGGTCTTGAACCCATCACAAAATTGGTGCTGAAAACCCAAGAGCAAAGCAGTTTCTTAGTTTTAACCCGCTTCAAGAAGAAATGAGGTATTACTTTACATCTGGATAATCTACTGAGTTCCGTGGGAATTTTCACTTTACTTGTGTGGTTGCACACTGTTTATGGCATCTAGATGCTGACTATGATATAAATTGTCAAGATGTAAAGATCTAATTTACCGGATGAAAAGTTTCTTTGCTATGAAGCCTTCTGTTTATATTAATGCAATGCAACATAAAAATAAATAGTAGAAAAGAAACCCAGAAAAAGTACAAATGTTTAACGTATTTTTTTTCCAATATTAGACACTGATGTGAATAATGCATTGTCCAGAGCCCTACTAATAAGACTTACCTTTACCCTCTAAGAAAATAGTGTTCTTGTCCATCTTTTGCAGTCAAAATATGCTTTGTCTTTTCTGTCTTCTTATATCTACAAATTACATAGGTATTAAAGAGAAATCTTTATAATTTTCTACAGTATACATACAAGAAATCATCTGTAACAGGGAAAATAATTTTCTAAGCCCCCAGGCAGTGGATGCTTAATTATGCCAACAGTAATTCCAGACTGAGTTTAGTTATCTAACTTAAATGTTAGTCATCACCCAACATACAACATTTTCTTCTCTAATCTGAAAAAAAATTACACTGAATTACAGGTTTTACAATTTTGTAAGAGTTTTATATCCTGCTCTGGCAGGGGGATTGGACTAAATGATTTTTCAAGGTCCATTCCGATCCCTAATGTTCTGTGATTCTGTGATATATTTCATAACTGAAAATTCAGTGTGCTAAGTGGCATTCTTTGGTCTCCTTTCAGTAAGCGTCTCAAAAGTATTCACTTTCTGCAAATATTGCATTGCATCTTGGTTGCTCATGAAGAATGAACCATGACTCTTTGAATTCAGAAGTCTTCTCCGTTCTTTGAAGATGACATTGAAGCAGCAATAAACACCCATTTTATTACACACTGTGAATCTTTACTTGTAAGAAGCTTATGAAAGGGACACGTACTCCTACTTTCCTGTTCATATTGTGCAGATATTTGCAGTCTGAACCAAAACTCACAGATCTGTATTTAGGCAGAAAGCATATCAGAAAACACAAATTAGTGAGATAAATTCTGGCCAGATAGAAGTAAAGATTTTTATACGAACTATTATCAACATTTTTGACAGTTGAATATGTCTGTTAAAATCGAAAAGGTCAGAGAGTCAATAAAGCATATTTTCTGTGAATCATCTGTCTAACTTCAGAAAAGAAACAAATTAAATGGTAACTGGAATAACTTTACAGGTATCAGGTAAGAATACCTGATAATCATGTAAGAAAAATAAATCCCATTTTTGTTTTGGTCCTACCATGCTAGCATAAACATAGAATTACTGAAAGTAGATTACTAAGGGCACCAAAATCAGAATCAGTCCTTGCTGTCTGGAAGTGAGGCAGTTATGTTTAGGCAGTATGTTTATTCCATTGTCATGAGGCTCCACTTGGAGTACTGCATCCATTTCTGGGGTGCCCGGTTCAAGAATGACATAGACTTGTTAGAGATGGTCCATAGGAGGGCCATACAATGGTCAGAAAGGTGGACCTCTCCTCTGAAGAAAGGCTGAGAGAGCTGGGGAAGGGAAGGCTCTAGGGATACCTTATAACAGTGTATTTAATAACCAATGGAAGTATTCAAGATCAGTTTGAATGGGGCTTTGAGCACCCTGATCTAACCAAAGATGTCTCTGCACATGGCAAAAGGGTAGGACTAGATGATGCTTGAAAGCCCCCTCCAACCCAAACCATCTGTAAGTCTATGATTCTCTGCTGACTCGCAGTAGGTAGATGTTTTTCTGTAGCCTATACTACAAAGAATGCTAGTTATACTACAAGGAGTAGTAGTAGCTACACAGGAAGAAGTGCAGGGCAAAAAGAGTTATACTACAAGGAGTAGTAGTAGCTTCACGGGAAGAAGTGCAGGGCAAAAAGATACTGTGCATGTCACTGAGCAAGGTCCTCTGAAGACAAACATCTTTATATATTAATATAAAAATGCCAAGTAGCTAACATGTACCAGCAAAAGAAAGAAGAAAGCAAAGAGATTTACAAACTATAAGCGCTTAGCACCAGTAAAAATTTTATTTAGAAGTCTAAGTTTAGAGTGCTCCTGCTTTTTTGTTCAGAATTTTTCAAGACCAAGAGGAAAAGAGGTAGTACAAGGAGGAAGTTACACAGACTGAAGAAAAAAAATTAACTATGACTTGTTATAACCAACTGGTATGTTCTACCATGGAAAAGCTCTAGTCACAGAATCACAAAACATTAGGGATTCGAAGGGACTTCAAAAGATGAATCTTTCCTGAACTGAGGGGCCCAGAACTGGACACAATACTCCAGATGTGGTCTCACCAGGGCAGAGTAGAAGGGGGGAGGACCTCTCTTGATCTGCTAACCAACCCCCTTCTGTTCCACCCCAGGATGCTGTTGGCCCTCTTGGCCACAAGAGCACACTGCTTGCTCATGGTCATCCTGCTGGCCACCAGGACCCCCAGGTCCCTTTCTCCCACACTGCTCTCCAAGAGGTCAGTCCCCAACCTATACTGCTACCTGGGATTGTTCTTGCCCAGATACAAGACTCTACACTTACCCTTGTTATACTTCATTAAATATCTCCCTGCCCATCTCCAGCCTGTCCAGGTCATGCTGAATGGCAGCACAGCCTGCTGGGGTGTCGGTGACACCTCCTAGCTTTTTGTCATTGGCAAACTTGCTGACAGTGCATCCTGCTGTAGCGGGGGGATTGCACTAGATAATGTTTTGAGGTCCCTTCCAATCCCTAATGTTCTGTGATTCTGTGATTGAATTGTTTAGACGCTTAGCAATACTTGGCTAACATGGCATAATTCATGCTTTACAACTTATTCTACATTTTAGCTTCTGCTGCATGTTCTTATAGCAACTATCCCCACTGGCACAGAGAAGGCTGCATCTCTAGCCAGAGTGAGCATCAGGCACAGTCCCTATTTTGTGGTTATTAGTGAGAAGGGTACGGATGATGTCTATGTTATGTTAGTTTGATATTCACTTTTATATTTATTATTATGTGGTTTTCTATGTGAGTACAAAGGATTAATTCTCAAGAGTGAAAGATCATTTAGCCTAAAAATTAGTACCTTCAGGCTTCTTCTTCTTGAAACCCCTTTAAGTGAAATAACTTGAAACTACGGTGAAGCAAAGTCTTCAGTCTCATTTGCAGACTCTTGGAAGGTGTTGTGGAGATACGATACTTTTCAAACTGAAAATGCAGGGGCAGGCCCATGAGCTTAGAGGAAGGTATAAAGAAATCATTATTGGGAAATGGAGACATGGAGAAAGAGGAGATATTGTACACACTGAATGTGGCCATCAGTTTGTATGGGAAGAAAATTATTTCAGTATCAGGAGAGACAGATACACATGCAGATTTCTTGTATTAACAACCTTACCTGGTTTATGTTTTGTTTTTGAGATCAAAAGTGGCTTTGTTTCAACTAAGATAAAATCAAAAGTGTTTGGAACACTGAATGCACACACTTCTCTGAACTCCAAAAGGCCAATTGCTTCAGCAGCTGAGCTTACTTGGGCCTAGTGCAGTCATGGCACATCTCTGGGATGTTGTGCTATCTGATGGTTCCGAGGCTACGGGCATTTTCTGTAGGGGAAGAGATTTGATGTCACAGAGATCATAACATATATCATATAGATGCTGCTGTGCCTTGAAGACAGGAAATAAAGCAAGAATGGAATAAGGCAGAAGAATATGATATAACATTTAGCAAAGCTATAGCCTTTATCAAAGAGTGTTAATACTGCAGTGTCTTAAAACTGATCAGCTGGTGGAGGCAATGATAACTAATAGCAAAACCACTGCAGAGGCAAATAGCTGGGACATAATTTTAACTGTTCAATCTTTTGAGTGTTCCGCAGCAGGAGTATTACTGAATGCTTTGACTAGACTACCATTGGACAAAATAAATTCAAAATGCCATTATCTTCTTTTAACTTACACATGTATGGATGAGTTAATTAGTCTGAGAAGATTTGAATGTTCAAATCTGTATTTCATTGTTGTGGGTTGAATTACCTCTACTAGTTGTTTTGGTTGGTGCTTGCATTCTTAAGCATTCCAGTTGGCTCTCAGGTAGAATTTACCAGGCAATGAAGCAACTTTGAGGAAAAGGAAAGATTTTATTGGACCTACGCTCAAGAGAAAGAAAGAGAAAATCCCCAAACAAGTGAACAAACAAACAGAAACCACGTCACTGTGCAATTACACAAATTCTGAGAAGATGGGAGAGAACTGTGTAGCAGTCTTTGGCTTTGGACAGGAGCTCCTAGAAGAAGAGGTATACATTTCAACAAATGGCCAACCAAGACCGCCCCTGCAACAAAGGCTTTCTGCCAGGCTCTGCCAAACACAGAGACTGCTCCAAACCATGCAGGACTGCATCTCTTTCTCTTTCTTCTCACTTTCGGTGAGATCTTCAGGACATCTTGTGTCATGGCTTGCAGGCAGTTTGGCAGACAAGCCAGGTCAAATGAGCATGGACTTCAGGTGGTAGCAGGCACCTGGGTGCTATACTTCACCCTTAGCCACTCAGCATTTGCTGAATATTTAAGAATCACAAGTCTCTTCAGCTCCTTCAGCATACACAGCCCAGCCAAGCAACAAAGGAGAACATCAAACACCACTTGGGCCTCTTTCTCCTGCTTACTCAAGCATTTCCCAGTTCCTCAGTCACAGCTGTGATACAATTTCTTTGCCACATGGCCACAACAAAGCCAAGATGGCACTGGCTGTGTGGTCAAAATGGCACCAATGGCCAGGACTGCAGGCAGCAGCATCAGCAGCCCCTTCTCTGGGGCTTAAGGCTCTCTCCCCACAGTTATGGCTGTTGCTCACCGCTTCTGACATCTCTCAATTGGTTAATGGTCGCTTGTCTACTCCTGACATCTGTGTTGGTGTGGTCCGTTGTTCTGTTGGCGTGGACTGGCGATGGCGAGTGATCACTGCCCACTGACTGTGCCCGCACCCTGCATTGCGGATGTGCAGGTGAGAGGGACCCTCCACTGCTCACAATTTCAGTTGGCACAGCCCACCAGCCTCACCTGCACTCAGAACCACAGGTATGTGTGTGAACAACTCTGCTCCACTGCTGCAGCTAGATGGAAAACATAAACGTCCTGGAAGTTTTCCTCTGGGCTAAATAGTGACTGGGCTTCGTTGTCCCTGGCTACAACTCCACCCTCACAGCTGGAGGTGCAAAGACTAGAACTCCAGCTGTGAGCTGATGATGGGGAGGGGGAGAGGAGGGGGGCAGCAAAATTGTGGAAATTGTGTTCAGAAAAACACAATACTTTGAAACCTATTGTTTCAAACCATGACATTTAGAAGTAGTTTTCCACACTTAATCTAATCCTTTTTGAGGGAGCACCTCTTTACTTGCCACAGCTAGAAGACTAGTGTCTGTTGATCTTTCCTGCCTTGTCCCTGGTGAGTCTATAAATGTTTCTTCTGTGTTAATAGTGGAGTTGTAGTTAGACTGAAACAAAAAAGAACCAACTTTTGTCTCAACTTTTCTCTAAAAATATCTTTCAAGAGTTTGTGTACTTGACGAATGGTTCAAGAAGGATCTCTGTGCCTAAGTGACATGGTGACAGTTGCTGTGTAACACGCACAATGCTTAGAGCTGAAAAAATACTTCCAACGTTTGCTAAGTAAACATTTTTTTGCCAACAGTAAGGTGCTGAAAACAC
This sequence comes from Rhinopomastus cyanomelas, assembly GCA_013400115.1. Taxonomy (NCBI): domain Eukaryota; kingdom Metazoa; phylum Chordata; class Aves; order Bucerotiformes; family Rhinopomastidae; genus Rhinopomastus; species Rhinopomastus cyanomelas. Next base: position 91,540 of record VXBP01001094.1, on the reverse strand, counting down.
TGTACCTGGTACAACTTTGGTAGTGGTAACATCTGGTTATTCCTGTTATAAAAAGTTTTTGATGGGTGGCTTTACTTTTTGCAAGAAGTAGTTGTTCAGGTGTTAAAAAATGTTTTTGCCTTGTTAGATGGATAAACGTTTCAATCATAGACAGTCTAATCTTCTGTTGTGGATATCTACAATTTTTAAAGGGAGAACGTGTGTTGTCTGCTGATTCTGATGTCATGGTGAAAGATACATGGTATTTAGTATCAGCAGGCTAAAGAGAAAGATCTCTGAAAGCACAGATGAAGTTGGATGATAATTCTTAATATCTTTTTGAATGACTTTCAGTCCATGTTAGAAGGAAGCTATTTTTGTCTCTGCTATGACATGAATGTAAGGCAAGATTACTTCTGAGACAGTTGCAGTGATTTCTAGCCATACAGAGGACAATAGCTCTCAATTCCTCACATTTTTCAGATATGTAATTGTCATAAGATGATGGCCATATTCTATTAATAGCTCTAAAAGGTTCTCTGAAAAGCTAGGGAAGAAGAAAGACTGTTTATGCTGAATTTTCCTTATCAAAACAATCTGACCTTTAGCTACTCAATGAACAGAATAAAGTTTTCAAAGCCCCTTTCTGCTCACTGTCACCTAATATAAGGCTACATATTCCATCAGAACAAGACAAAATTATTGCCACAAATATTTCTTATCTACTTCTATAGCTCAGTAAAAGTTATTCCAAGACGTTTTGTTAACTGAATTTTTAAATTTGCATATGAAATTTTTAAATTTGCATATGAAATTTTTAAATTTTAAATATAATAGATGAGTTAAAAATTACAAGTTTTCATCAGTTTTGCAAAAATATTTCCTTTTTGATGTAAACTTGTTTAATATTTTTGCTGAAGTGAACTACTAACTGGGGGAGGAAAAACCCCCCAAAAGTGACTCTCTTTCACATTCACTCCTTGTGAAAAACAATCTTCACATTGCAGCTGATGGTAGTACTGTTGCAACAATTTGAAACACTGGGATATGTATTACAATTTAACATTATTATAATTGGTCAAAGTTGGTTTGAAATGAAAGTGGTTTGTGTTGCACAAACCAAAAAAATAAACTGGTGTCTTTGGAGAAAATTGTCCATGCTTTCATAGGATCATAGGATGTTAGGGGTTGGAAGGGACCCAAGAGATCATCGAGTCCAACCCCCCTGCCACAGCAGGACAAAACTATCTAACACAGATCACAGAGGAACACATCCAGGCGGGCCTTGAAAGTCCCCAGAGAAGGAGACTCCACGACCTCCCTGGGGAGTCTGTTCCAGTGCTCCGTGACCCTCACAGTAAAGAAGTTCCCCCTTGTGTTGAGGCGGAACCTCCTCTGCTGCAACTTACACCCATTGCTCCTTGTCCTATCACAGGGAGCAAGTGAAAAGAGCCTGTCCCCCCCCTCCTGGCCAGCCTTCAGGTACTTATAAACATTGATCAAATCTCCCCTAAGTCTTCTCTTCTCCAGACTAAAAAGCCCCAAGTCCCTCAGCCTCTCCTCATAAGCCATGCCCTCCTGTCCCCTAATCATCCTCGTAGCCCTCCGCTGG
>VXBP01001094.1:9880-89502 GCA_013400115.1 Rhinopomastus cyanomelas | reverse complement strand
TTGGCAAAGATGATAGATAGCGGTAGGGCAATAATATCAGCCAGCTCTCTCAGCACCCTTGGGTGCATCTCATCAGGGCCCATGGACTTGTTAATGTTCAATTTGCATAGCTGATCCCTAACCCAGTCCACGCTGACCAGTGGGGAGCACTCCCTCCTCCAGGCTTCCTCTCCTTCATCCAAGTTCTGGGGGGTCATAGGAGAGTTCAGCCTTAGACGTAAAGACTGAAGCAAAGAAGGCATTCAGCAACTCTGCCTTCTCTGCATTGGTGTATAAGCATTTCAGGGAGGGTATTAGTCCTTTAGCTTCCACTCTTGTTGCCCTGCCATTCCCAGCCCCTTCCATGGCCCCCAGCCTAACAGTAAGCTCCTCATGTGCTGATTCCACATTGCTTGATTCCCTTGGTCTGTCTCTGCAGGATTTATGGGGTTCTTGTGTGTCCCCAGGGTGCTGCAGGGTAACAGGCTGAAGGCTCCTGTTAGCCTCCCCCCCTGTTATGCCATATCTTACCTCTTCTCCAGCACACAACTGGCTGTTATCTACCTCCCCCGAGCCTCCAGTGGAACTGCCAGTGGAGCTGACACATGGCCTCACAATTGTCTCAGGCTTGCTTAAAAGTAAGCCTGAACCAGGACTTTTCTTTTGGAAGGAAACATTTCTATATGAACATTTCTATATGAAACATTTCTATATGAAATGTTTCCTCGGCTCTAGAATATTTTCTGTCCATCATCTGGTTGTGTGCTTTTGTTCATTATGAATTGAACTGATGTTTTAAGATATCTAAGCCACAGTTTGAAAAGCATTTTTCAAGCCTAACTCAGAGATAAGCACTGTTGTCATTGCTGCAGTACTTCAGCCACATGATCTGAAGCTGATATTAAGTAGTCATTACACCATTCTCATGAAAAAAGAGTACATATAGTATAAACTAAAAACTGTATTAACAAATATTTGTCCTGTGTAAAATTATAATCATAATTCATCTCTGAATAGGAAACTGATAGTGACTGAAAAACAATATGTTGGAATAATTTAAAAAATAGTAACTAACTTTAATTAAGAAAAACATTCGAAAAGCAATTCAACTATGTTCTCTCTTCCCTCCAGTTTCCAACATTTAATGGTAAACTATTTCCTCTTCCTGCCCTGATTCAGGGCACTTTTCCCCCTAAAACAATGCTTCAGATACTGGAAGTCCAAGAGCTTTACTGTTTTGTAGATATTGCCATTCCTGGGGAATTCAACGTGGTTGTGTTACACTGCCCATGAGAAGAGTTCAGCAACAGTGACAGCAATATTCAGCAGTTCGTAACACAGTTCTCTCCTGCATCTGGCCAGTTCAGTGTGAACACTATTATAATTAACTCTTAAGGCCAGATATAGATTTTCTTAATTTAAGCATCTAATCTGCAGGATTAAGGATTAAGAACTGAGAAATTGATAAGAATAGAGTGGAACCTGCTCTGAGTGATGAATTTTTTGATGTAGTATTTAGGGCAAGACTGGAGTGATTACTTTATTTATGTGAGTACTTAAGCTAAATGCATGAAATTCAGGGGAAGAATTTGAAAGCGAGTAAATAGGGACATGCCTGCTGCAAATCATGTACTGGAAAATTGATTTAGAACCAGAAGACTACATTTTGGAAGAAAACAAAGAATGAAACCTTTCTTAACAAGGTCATGCACTTGTAAATTCCAGAAATGAGTTGTATGAAAATACATTTGCAGAGAAGAGAATGTTTACAGGATGTTGTTGATGAATTATGAGTGATACCTTACAGCAGTAAGGGGAAGTGTAAAACTATAGGGTTTTCTGAACACTGAGAAAAATATTTGATTAGATGCACATTTTACACTTAATATGGGTTGCATTGTCAGCAAGTTTGCTGATGACACATAGGTGGATGGTGTTGCCAACACCCCAGCAGACTGCGCTGCCAATTCAGCAAGACCTGGACAGGCTGGAGAGATGGACAGGGAAAGATTTAATGATCTCTAACAAGGGCAAGTGTAGAGTCTTGTATCTGTGCAAGAACAACCCCAGATACCAGTATAGGTTGGGAACTGACCTGTTGGAGAGCAGTGTAGAAGAAAGGGACCTGGGAGTCCTTGTGGACAGGAGGATGACCATGAGCAAGCAGTGTGCTCTTGTGGCCAAGAGGGCCAACAGCGTCCTAGGGTGGATCAGAAGGGGGTTGATTAGCACATCAGGAGAGGTTCTTCTCCCCCTCTACTCTGCTCTACTGAGAACACATCTGGAGTATTGTGCCCAGTTGTGGGCCCCTCAGTTCAAGAGGGATGTGGAGCTGCTGGAGAGAGTCCAGCGTAGAGCAACAAGGATGATGAAGTAAGTGGAGCACCTTCCTTATGAGGAGAGGCTAAGGGAGCTGGGTCTCTTTAGCTTGGAGAAGAGATGACTGAGGGGTGACCTCATTAATGTCTATAAATATTTGAAGGGTGGGTGTTGGGAAGATGGGTCCAGTCATTTAGTGATAAGATGAGGGGCAATGGGTGCAAGCTGAAACATAGGAGGTTCCATACAATTATCAGAAGGAACTTCTTCACTGTGAGGGTGACGGAGCACCGGAACAGGCTGCCCAGGGGATTTGTGGAGTCTCCTTCACTGGAGATGTTTAAAGCCCACCTGGATGTGTTCCTGTGTGACTTGGTCTAGGTGATCCTGCTGTGTCAGGGGGGTTGGACTAGATGATATTTCAAGGTCTCTTCCAATCCCTAATGATTCTATGATTCTCTCTTTCCATGAGGAAGATATTCAATGAATACATAAACTTTTTGAAGCATTGAATATTTGCTTGTCCTATGCTGTTGTAACATCAAGGACTGAGGATATCCTGACCAAAACACTGTCACATAATTCCATGTTTGAAACTCATGCACTTGTATTAGCAGATTATTTCTGGCTGTTCTTGCTACATGGTCAAGAGAGTAACACAAAGACTCTGTACAGTTCAGAGTCCACAGTATTTTGACATTGCAAATCACAGTACAAAATAAATCTGAATAAAATCTGCTATAGTATATTGAAAGCAATAATTTCAGAAGAATGTATTTTTCCCTGAATAGTTTAAAGTATTATGGGAAAATCAATATTTAATCTTTCCAGTACTATTGCACACTTAGGGAAAAACTGGATATCTTCACTTCAGGTTGATAACATTTTAATATTCAAGCAGTACAGGTTGCTACAAGTTGCATATTGATTACATTTACATTAGGAAGTAGCCTTTATATTGGAAAGTCAGGGGGTAATGTCAATTTGTAAAGTGAAAGCATGAAGTTTTATCAAGGCTATTCCCAAGGCCTGTGGTTAACAAGAGTCTTCACTATAGCAACCCACCGAGCAGTTGGTAATTGCTGCATTATTTAGAGTTGTGAGAAAAAAGTTACGAAGACTGCATTGTAAGCAGCCCTGTGCTGTGACTGATCCTGCTCAAGGTCTAGCAGGATACCTCTGCTGAATCCTGTTGTCTGAAAGTTCAGAAATGCTTCTTAAAGGAGGATGTGAAAATTAGGGAATTCATGGAACAGTTCCTCTTGGGGGTGATCACACGGCAAGTGCAGGACAACGGGGGGATCAGGCCCAGCCAGCATGGGTTTATGAAGGGCAAGTCCTGTTTAACCAACCTGATCTCCTGCTATGATCAGGTGACCTGCCTAGTGGATGAGGGAAAAGCGGTGGATGTTGTCTCCCTGGACTTCAGTCAGGCATTTGACACCGTTTCCCACAGCATTCTGCTGGAGAAGCTGGCATCTCATGGCACAGACAGGAGGACTCTTTGCTGGGTTAGACACTGGCTGGATGGCCGAGCCCAGAGGGTGGTGGTGAACGGCGTCAAATCCAGTTGGCGGCTAGTCACAAGTGGTGTCCCTCAGGGCTTGGTTTTGGGACCGGTCTTGTTTAATACCTTTATCAATGATGTGGATGAGGGGATCAAGTGCACCCTCAGTAAATTTGCGGATGACACTAAATTGAGCACGAGTGTCGATCTGCTGGAGGGTAGGGAGGCTCTGCAGCGGGATCTGGACAGGCTGGAGCAATGGGCTGAGCTCCATTGTATGAGGTTTAACAAGGCCAAGTGCCCGGTCATGCACTTTGGTCACAACAAGCCCCAGCAACGCTACAGGCTTGGTGAGGAGTGGCTGGAGAGCTGCTTGGTTCAGCTTGCTGGCTGAACATGAGCCAGCAGTGTGCCCAGGTGGCCAAGAAGGCCAATGGCATCCTGGCCTGTATCAGAAACAGCGTGACCAGTAGGAGCAGAAAGGTGATTGTGCCCCTGTACTCAGCACTCCTGAGACCACACCTTGAGTACTGTGTCCAGTTTTGGTCACCACAGTACAGGAAGGACATTGAGGTGCTGGAGTGAGTCCAGAGAAGGGCAACCAAGTTGGTGAAGGGGCTGGTGGGCATGCCTTATGAGAGGAGGCTGAGGGAGCTGGGGTTGTTTAGTCTGGAGAAGAGAAGACTGAGAGGGGACCTTATTGCCCTCTACAACTACCTAAAAGGAGGTTGTGGCAAGGCTGGTGTTGGTCTCTTCTCTCCAATTAGTGATGATAGGACGAGGGGAAATGGCCTCAAGTTGCGTCAGGGAAGGTTTAGACTGGATGTTAGGAAGAAGTTCTTTATTGAGAGGGTGGTCAGGAGCTGGAATGGATTACCCAGGGAGGTGGTGATGTCACCGACCCTGGAGGTGTTTAAGGAACGGGCGGATGCGGCGCTTAGGGATATGGTCTAGAGGTTAGGCACTAGGAGAAAAGGTTGGACTTGATGACCCTGGAGGTCGTTTCCAGCCATGATGATTCTATGATTAAGGAAGTCCTTTTATTGCACCATTTAAAGGAACACTGTACAATATGATGCAGTAATTGTATATAAAAGAAGAATTGTGGATGTCTTGCTGTTATTTAAATCAATCAGCGATATCTTGCAGAGTTGGTGCTGGTAAATTAAGATTCCCAGTGACAAATAATTTTTGTCTGTGACAGTGTTTATTTCAATATGTCAAGTAGAATGGAATTTTATGTCTTTCCCTTCAAGTTATATTGGTTGCATGAGAACACACCAGTACCAACATCAGAATATCTTGCATGAGTACTGATTCCTCAGATGAAAAATTAGAGCCACTCAGGTTTGTGTGTACATGCTAATGAAGTCTTTACTTTCTTTGTCACAAACATGTCTATAATCCATCGTAGTAAACAGACATAAACCAAGGTAAATCCTTTCAGATTACAATGGCATCTCAGCAGATGGGCTGGGATAGGAAGGCACATCACTGTACTTGCAGCCTTCGTTCTCCCTTGGCCTAACATATATAAAAGTGTATTTTCTTGTGACCTGAGATAGGGGAATGGCCATGCAACACCCTTTTTCTCTTTTAGCATGGCAGAACCTTTCCTGTGGCTGGAATACCTGTGCACCCATGTAAAACAAAAGGGCAGCTAGTTAGGATGGAATGAGCAACTGTTATGTACTGCTTCTTAAAGGTTTATGAAAAGTATTTTAAGTAGAAAATAGTAAACTTCAGAAAACTACTTTTAGGCAGGGAAACTATTAAACACACACCCCAAAAAGCAAAAATTACTTCTGAATGTTGTAATCAAAGACTGCCCCAACACTCACTTTATTAACTATTTTACCTATAAAAATATAATTAATATTGCTTAAGGGTCTACACAATATTTTATAAAAATACTTTATTGGTGTCTTTAGTTCCAACTTGTCTTATGCCTACAATCATGCACTGGTAGAGGATAGAACTACTGATAATTGCATAGATTCTGAGGGTAACTGCCATAACTATAGGTTTAGCAAAGATTTCCATACACAACATGCTAATTTGAAAGGGCAGATTCATATTTTCTTTTACATTCAGAATAAATCACTGCTGATGAAATGTCTGTCTTGAATGGAAGGTGATTTGTAATGTTCAAATGAAAAAAAACACTACAATGTGGATGACATTACTAGATTACATACAAAACCGATGTAATTTTATAACTTTCTTCAGCAGGAACCTTGAATTCTAAACTCAGATTCTTAACTCAGGAAGACAGGGTATTTTTGTGTGTGTTCATACTTGTTTTTATAGTTTTATACTTGTATCATAGTATCAGTTCATATGAACCTGTTAAATATGCAGTCTGTGCTTCTTTCAATACTTTGTGCTCTGCAGAAAGCTTGATTGTCTTGCACAGCTTAGGACAAAACTCAGAGCAGGACATGCCTGGAAGACTAAAACTAGCAGTAAATAAACTTAGATGTTATGGAATAAAAAGTATGTCCCAACTAGGAACTGTAATCCACATGCTTTTTAATAAATTGTTTGGTATTCTTGCATCTGTGTATGATGTAACTTTGTATAAAGCTCATGGATATCAGCTTGGTGCTGTCTTGTAACACATAGATTCAATGACGTTAGGAAATGTTTCCTTGCACTGGAAGCCTTTTACACATGGTGGTGTATTCTTAGAAGGTTCTTTACCATACTTTTTCTTTGTGTCACAAATGCCATCAAGAACAATTCCTGGTCATGTTTTTGGAGTTACTCAATGGACTATTTGGAACACTCATATGATCATCTGTTTTGAAGACTCAAAGAGCTTCAAGCTATTGATGAAATGATGCTTATTGGTCTCATGGACAGAGGATGCTGGGCCGTAAGTCATTCACTGAAGTGTTTGCAACCAGCATTTCGGATAGAATATTTACTCTTAGAAGGACAATTCTGTTGAAAGTGACATACTGTCAGCTTTATTGAGAAGGCATTTCATTCTCAGACTAAAGCCCACCTGGAGCTGAATCTGGCAAAGGAAATTAATGACAGCAAGTCATTAATCATTGCCAGTGGCAAAGAGATAAGAATAGATACCTGCTGCTGAATAGGGAAAGAAACTTCTGAAAAATAACATAAAAAGGCCAAAGTACTCAACAACTCCTTCACTGTTTTTGCAGTGTAAGATTTGCCTCTAGCAATCCCAGGATCCTGACACTAGTGGTGAAGACTATACTCAGTGCAGTTTAGGGATCATCTGGACAAATTAGAAGAGCTCAGGTGCGTTGGCCAACGAGACAAACCCACAAATGCTGAAGAAATGTCACTGAGAGGTAACTCTTGGTTACCTTTGAATACTCACTGAGATCAGAGGAGGATCAAAAGACTGCACAGAATCACAGAACATTAGGGATTGGAAGGGACCTTGAAAGATCATCTACTCCAATCCCCCCGCCACAGCAGGATTACCTAGAACAAGTCGCACAGGAACACATCCAGGAGGGTTTTAAATGTTTCCAGAGAAGGACACTCCACAAGTCCCCTGGGCAGCTTGTTCCAATGCTCTGTTACCATCACTGTGATATGTATATGGAACATCCTGTGTTCCAGCTTGCATCCATTGCCCCGTATCCTATCACTAGATGACATTGGGAGAGCCCGGCTCTGTCCTCCCGACACCCACTCCTCACATATTTATAGACATTAATGAGGTCACCCCTCAGGCTCCTCTTCTCCAAGTTAAAGAGACCCAGCTCCCTCAGCCTTTCCCCATAAGGGGGTCTTCTACTTCCTTCTTCATCTTTGTGGCTCTATGCTGGACTCTCTCCAGCAGTGCTGTGTCCTTCTTGAACTGAGGGGCCCAGAACTGGACGTAATACTCCAGATGTGGTCTCACTAGTGCAGAGGAGAGGAGAAGGACCTCTCTTTATCTGCTAACCACACCCCTTCTGATCCATCCCAGGATGCTGTAGCCCTATTGGCCACAAGAGCACACTGCTTGCACATGGTTGCCCTGCTGGCCACCAGAATGCCCAGATCCCTTTCTCCCACACTCCTCAATAACAGGTCAGTCCCCAAGCTATAGTCATACTTGAGGTTGTTCTTCCCCAAATGCAAGAGTCTACACTTGCCCTTATTAGAGTTGATTAAATTTCTCTCTGCCCAGCTCTCCAGCCTGTCCAGGTCATGCTGAATTGGCAGCACAGTCTGCTGGGGTGTTGGCGACACCACCCAAGTTTGTGTCATCAGCAAACTTGCTGACAGGGCACCCTAATCCCTCAGCCAAGTCATTAATGAATAGATTGAACAGGACTGGTCCCAGCACCGACCCCTGGGGCACTCCACTAGATACAGAATTCCAACTAGACTCTGTCCCATTGACCACCACTCTCTGGCTTCTGTCTTGCAGCCAGTCCAGAATCCACCTCACCACACAATCGTCCAGTTCACACTTCCTCAGTTTGGCTATGAGGATGCTGTGGGAGACTGTGTCAAATATTTACTGAAGTCAAGATAGACCACATCCACTTCTCTGCCAACGTTTATCCACCTGGCTATACCCTCATAAAAGGCTATCAGTTTGGTCAAGCATGACTTCCCCTTGGTGAAGCCATGCTGACTGTCCCTAATGACTCTCCTGTCCTTGATGTGTTCCATTACCTTTCTTTGGATGGATGTGAGGCTGACTGGTCTGTGGGTGCCTGGGTCCTCCTTCTTACCTTTTTTGAAGATTGGAGTGACATTTGCTCTCCTCTAGTCCCTAGGCACCTCTCCTGATCCCCATGACTTACCAAAGTTGGTGGAGAGTGACCTAGCAATGACTTCTGCTGTCTCCCTCAGCACACGCGGGTGCATCCCATCTGGGCCCATGGATTTGTGTACATCCAGTTTGCTCAACTTATCCCTAACCCAGTCCTCAGCAAACAAGGTGACTTTAAATTCTGAACTTTTCTAGTTTTTGGTTGAAAACTGCATTTCCCTTCGTAGTATTTATATTTTCTGGGTTTGATACTGTGGATATTTCAGACAGGCATTGTTTGTCTGTGGGTATGTCTGAACATCCAAATGTTAAGTGTTGCATGCTCTAAGGACCTGTTCAAGTGGGTTTATGTTTCAGAAGTATGAGTACACAAGATATTGAAAAGTTACATGTGCAGGAAGCGATCAGTTCATAGGAAGCTTTTTGGGCATGGCCACAGAAAGAGAGGAGTAGAAAAATTGAGAGTAAAGTTGAGCCCTGGAAGAAGGTGGAGGAAAGGTGTTTTTCACAGTTTTATTTTATGTCTTTTTACCCTATTCTGATTTGCTTGGTAACAAATTAAATTGATTTAACCAAGTATGTTTTGCCTATAACAGTATTTGATGAGTGACCTCTCCCCATCCTTGTCCTTACACAGGAGTCTTTATACTTTCTCTCCATTGTCCACCTAAAGAGGGGGATTGATATAACAGCTTTGGTGGGCACCTGGCATCTCGCCAGGGTTATCACATAACAAAATTATACAGAGGAAAATTGAGTAAAAATTGGGAAGATGTCTCCAAAGGGTAGATATCCTCTGTGTGCTGCGCTCAGTCTAACAGATGCATATAGGCATCCTGATTTGATTACTGCTAGTTTCTTAGCTTCTTTCTCAGTCATTCAGTTAAAGTTAGATATAAGATTGTTTCAAGGAAGAAGAAATAGACTAAGAATTTTATGCTTCCCAGATGGAAGGTAGAGACAGACTAAGGAGAGCTGGGTGGCCTTTCCACATTTCTTTTGAAGAATATATATAGTAATCAGTTGTTTGAATAACTCCCATAGCTTGCTGAGACATATGGAACACGTGGAATTCAGGGGAGATTTAAAAGTAAATGAAGGCAAAACTAGATTTACAAAGCCAATGATAATGAAAGGCTGGGGAGGCTTATCTTTTTTACTTAAGGGATATGAAACAAGCAGAATGTAGGAGACATAGCAGGGCTATACCACCATGGTTAGGGGCAGGCCTGCAGGGACCATGCTGGAACATTGAGTAGCTCAGAAAAGCTACAAGCAAGCGCTTTCAGGAATCAATCATTCTTCCTTTTCAGCAGCAGGATTCTTTTTAAATAACTGCAGGTTTTCAAGCTCTGGAAAACGATAAAAAGGACTTGCTTGAAAGGGCAGCAGAAAAGATGGATATTCATATAGCTCTTCTATCAGTGAGAAAGGGAACTTCCTCTGGGGCTGGGAGGACGGCTGAAGAATTTGATCAGAGTTTCATTGATCCCCTCTCTGTGGTGTTTTCAAGGATTTTCAGTGATGTCGTGGGTGAAAGAGCATTATGATCTTTACCACGTAAGGATCCTTGGTGAAAATAAACATTTAGAGAATATTAGAAACCAGGCACTTAGTTCCTATTTGAAATAAATTACTAAATTTTGATTCTATCTTATCTAGACGCTGTTGGAGAAAATAGCAAGGCAATTATTACTTTTCAGTCACTCCAATACCTTTAAAGGTCACATACTGACAGGCACTTTGTGTCATCTGTGGGAATTATTAAAAATTGCAGGAGAAGGAAAAAATGTATGACGCCTGATTTTAGCCAAAGGATTTAGTCAGAGTGAACATTATCTCACGTATCTCATATGTATCCTATAGTTTACGTGCATTACAGCCATGGTACCGCTCAGTGCAATGTTCTTCACTGAGCTTCCTGGCGGCTTTCTTTGATTCTTTTGTTGCATATAAGGAATGAATTTGAGAGCTTAGTCACTCAGTTTTTGTAATCTCCTTGGAAGTTGTCACGTTTACAAAGGGTTATAGTAATTGTAGGCTATACAAGGTAGTTATGTTTGTGTCTAAGCATGCATATGTATATAAACATGTGCTTTCTAAGTACATATCTGTTTTCAAATCTAACATTTATAAATTATACAGAAGAAAGACAGTGATTGATCTGAATAAGAGTGTGTTACTAGGATGTTTATTCTGAGATAATCCTTCAAAACTCCAGAAGTTTTAAAGGTCAGATGAACCATTTTGTTTTAGGGAAGGAAGGGGCGAGGCTTGTCTGCCTAGGTTTTTGTTTTCTCAAAACACAATTATTTTCAGTGGTTATTCAGTATATAAACTGAAATGGCAGCAGCTGTCTCCTCTCCAGTAAACACGATGAGTTGGAATAGATTAATAGATTAACTCTGTCAGGAAAAGAGATGTTACAGAAACACTTTATTCTTGATTTTTGACATTTATGTGATTTACATGTATCAATCCTTTGAGAATCTTTTATTAAAAGTTTTGTGTCGCTCCAAATGCTTTGAGACAATAAATGCAACTTAGTGGAGAAGTGATCTTAACGTCTAAGCCTGGCAGATAAGATCTCTCTCTCTTTTTTCCCACTGTTGACCATACTAGGGAATGATTCACTCTACTTCACAGACATATTGACATAATTGCAGAGCAAGGTGACTAAGTCAGGCAGCCTGTACCTCATCCATCACCTGTCTTCAGCTGTGGAAGTCTTAGTGACCGGTTGTGCAACAGTCCTCTTGATAACCTCATTTGCTTTTATAACTTTCAGTACTGTTGTATAACTGAAAACCTTGGCTTTTGAAGAGTATTCTTTTGACATTCTTATTGTTACAGATTTTATTATTAATATCATAGATGTAGCTCAAATGGAAGTAAAAGAGAAATAAATCCCATACTGTACACTGAAGATCAGACTGTTTGTAAAATGATTGCGTTCTTAGGAGTGATAGGAAATTCAGAAGTAGTTCAGGAAAAGAATGTAGTATTCCCAGTGTGTTGAATTTCATGGAAATATTTTTTTTCCAGTTTAAAAATTAGGGGTCTGAAAGATCTGTTTGGTTTCCTGTAATTCATCTATTTATTCTCTTTCACTGGAGATGTTTAAGACCCTCCTGGATGTGTCCCTGTGTGCTTGGTCTAGGTGATCCTGCTGTGTCAGGGGGATTGGACTGGATGATGTTTCAAGGTCCCTTCCAATCCCTAGTGATTCTATGATTAATGATTCATTTTCTCTCTTTTGAAGTCTCAGTAATAAACCTGAGAAGAGGAATGAAGATGAAGGAAGGGGGATGTGTGTCCGTTCAAGTAGAGTCAGAGTGCTAACAGTGACAACTAATGCTCAGTTGAGACTTGAAATACCCTGTGGCTTTGGTGCCTGAAAGATTATCAAATGTTTTGGAAAGCAGTGTTCTTATTTTGAAGTTCTGTTGATCAACTGGACAGCATTCTCTAGAGTTAATAGAGATGTCTATGTCCATGATTTTGGAGATTTACATTATGATATATCTGGACACCCTCAGAAATATTTGGATGTATAAACCACATTGATTTGTGTTTTATATGATAATTGCACTTGATTTACTATTTAGGTTTGCCAGACTCACTTGAAGCACAGACAGTACAGTGTAGTCTCTCTGTCTACATTAAAAAACTATGATAGATTATCTGAATACATTTTAATTTTTTAATGACATCTTTATCCTCCTTTGTCATATCACACTAAAGAGAGAACAGTGCCTGTCATGCTGTCACTGGAAGACTCTTGACTTTTGCAATATTTAGTACAGATCCAGGTTGACGTTCAACAATTGTTGCTGCCTAAAAAGATGGAGAAAGGTTTTTGCTGGAAATTAACTTCAGTAACAATATCTGAAGCAGTTGTTTCATTGTCGATATCCTGGTGGAATAAGGTCACCTGCACTGGAAGAAAAACAAAAGAAGGAAACTGTTGTATGGTGCTGAATTTTTGCAGTTTAAAATTAAGCAGTGTCATGTCCTTGGCCACTGATCCATAAACCTCTAGGTCTCTAGCGGGTGGAGAGTGCAGGTGCACTGTCAATCACAACCTACAAGGCCTATTTTACTATTGTCTGGCTTTACATGCAAATGCTATCTTTTAATGAGATCTTAGCTATTAGAAGCCTTTCCAGGTTGTGCTAGGATTTTGATTCTTCAGGCATTCAACTTTTTTGATTACTTTAGCTTCTATCAACATATTGGATTTTTGATGTTACATAGGAGAACTCCTTGGTAAGGGAAAAATGTGGTCAGAGCAATGCAGTCTGCCCTTATTTGAACCACTTCTTCTTCACTACGTTAAAGGACGACTGTGAGATTTCTATGTCTTTCAGGCAGTCTGGACATTACAACGTCAAATTTATTGCATCCCAAAACATTACTTGACCTCTGCTATAGCATAAAAGTGTTTTAAAGTAGTGTCCAGAAGTCCCTGATGATGCCCTGCTGTGTAAATGCTATACCTGCAGGTAATAAGAGACAACCTGTTTGCTCAGGAAAGTTGCTATTAAATAAACAAGACAGTTTCCTCATGCCTCAGTTAAGTGATTTTCTCACTATTCTTCTAGTGGTTTGCCCCAGGTCAGTAAGACCTTCTGTGAGAAGAGCTAAATATTGAACCCAGATTTTACAAGCCCTAGTTTAGCATTAGGCTAAGAAATATCACAGTGGTTTGTTTTTTTTTATTTTTCACAGCCTGTGTATTTGCTTTCCATTTTTCAGACTCTGTTTTAAAGACAGGATAAATTATGAACCAGAGGTACTAACATTTGGAAAACAAAAAGCTCAAGAACACACATACAGCAGCTCTCAGGATGTGGGAGAGGTTTTTCAACTGATACTTCAAGTTAGCATAAGTGGCAATCATTGCTCCAGAGTCTTTGGACTCTCTAATGCTCTTGTTGTGAGCAGAATGTGCTCCAAAGTGGTGTGCTCCACTCATTGAGAAAATAAAAGATTCAAATAAATCACAAAAGAATGATCTCCAGTTGGTCAGTTTAACTTGTGTAGGTACCAGCAGGTAGATTGAAGATGAAGAAAAGTTCCACTTCACAAATTTGAATTTTAAAGGGAATGCTCATCCTCAGGACGGGACTCAGGATGTCCTGCCTGAATGTGGGCTAGCACAATTCTCTCTGCATCATCAGTGAGTACTATTAATTAAATCAGTGCTGGCTTTTTATATTTTACTGCTGTTGACATTTTTTGCAGCTGTCAGAGAAATGGGACATCTTTCATTTATGGAGTATCTTCTCCTCTATGCACTTGATTCTGACTTTTATTGCTATTAATTACTTATTTTACCTGAGGACCAGTATGATAATTAATAGGACTTTTGTAACCTTGCAAAGAGGTAGGTTCATTGTCCCAGATCTCTTTATGAACCTGATGTCTACTTAGACAAGGTCAATTTCTGACATCCTGCAGTAAGTAGACTTAATTTCTCAAGTTTTAGTCACTTTGCAGTGTTTCTAAATGTTAACATTTTTGATTGTTTGAATTTATGCAGCAGATCTAGACACTTCGGTGTTTGGCTGCAGAGTAACAGTGGTAGGAATGGTACATTCAGCAATACTGCAAGTAACAACAGTTTGGATTTAGCCTTTTTATGCTTTGACCTTCATAAAATGAACTGATCATTAAATACACAGTTTGTACTTAAAGATATTGATAAGTTATACTAGAAATCTCTGGATTTGAATAGTGTTTAAGCTGATACTTAAATGTACACAGGATAATACATTTAATAACCTTTGTGTAACCTTAAAATCAATGTGGTTGAAACAATGGAATATTGTGACTTACTGTTAATCAATCAAAAATTCATTTTTGTTGATTCAGATTCTTTGATGACTTGGCAAAACTCTTAAAACTGATTACATTCTGTTTGGAAATTAAGAATTTGATGTTGCCTGACCATTTTTAGCCAAATGTTCTACGTTTCAATACTAATTATTAGATAATTCCATGCATGTCAGGTTAGAATAGTTAATAGGCCTAAATGGCTCATTTCCCTCTTTCCTTCATTTAATCTCCAAGGTTTATTACACCCTGTAGAGAGAGAGGGGGATGTCTGTTGTAGGAAATTGTCCACAATGTTTTCAAATGAGATTGCACGGAGGTGTATAGATTTTTGTGTAATTACTCATGTACTTTTTTTCTTGCTGATCTTTAGTACTCATACTGCTTTTGATCTCGTTTGGAGCACTGTTTTAAAGGATGAAAGCCACTTTAAAATATTTGCTCTCTAAATCAGTGAACACAGACCTGACTGAATGAAAAATAGGTGCTTTCTCTACATTAGTTCTGGCAATGCCAGTGCTACTAAAGCCCCTGCTCAGGGACTTATTTCCTTGGCTCCCACATCAGGAGATGCAGTATGACTTACCACCCAGTGTGATTTTCATCTCGACTGAGCTGGACACATCAACCTTACGTAGCAGGTGGTGAAGTTCTCCTCTGTGGCCCTATGACCAAATAGACCTTTAATGACATTTCATTTTGAAATACATAAAGAGAGAGGTGTCACTGTTTTTCTGGCGTGTTGGTAAGACAATGTGCCTCATGTCTCCAAATGTGGTGTGATGACATGTGGGAATGTTTGGAGATGGCAATATGCCTGGAATAGTCCCAGAGGACTGTAGAGGCTGGGAACGATGCAAACGTCTAATTACCTTAGCTGCAGCCATCTGATTAGAGCTAATTATCCCTCAACCATACCTGGCTTTGTCTCAAAGGAACTACTGAGTATAAGGAGTGGCAGTCAGGCTGAGCTATCAATCCCAAAGCATCTTACATTAACGTCTAAAATTTTTTAAAAAATCCTTAGATTATAAAGTGCTTCCTATCTTGCTCTTGAATAGTAGAAATGATGCCTATTATTATGGACAAACTTTGGCATATACAATTTTTTCATTGTAAACCTATTTCGACTTCCCCAAACACATGATTGAAGCATAAATTTTCCCATCTTGAGTAGTTATTTTAGTTTAATGTTTCAATAATCTAAATTAAAAATTAATTTAGGAGAAGAAGATTTGCTTCTTTGAAGTGCTCTTGTGCCTTTGGCAGGAACATTACATTTGTCTGGATGCTCTTCTATGCTCATAGAATCATAGATTCATGGAATCATTAGGGATTGAAAAGGACCTTGAAAGATGTTCTAGTTAGTCCCCCTGACACAGCAGGATCACCTAGACCAAGTCACACAGGAACACATCCAGGCTGGTCTTAAATGTCTCCACTGAAGGAGACTCTACAACCCCCCTGAGCAGCCTGTTCCAGTGCTCTGTTACCTTCACTGTAAAGAAGTTCCTTCTCGTATTTATGAGGAACCTCCTATGTTCCAGATGACACCCATTGCCCCCCGTCCTATCACTAGATGACACTGAGAAGAGCCTGGCTCCATCCTCCTGACACCCACCCTTCACATATTTATAGACATTAATGAGGTCACCCCTCAGTCTCCTCCAAGCTAAAGTGGACCAGCTCCCTCAGCCTTTCTTCATCAGGGAGGTGTTCTACTTCCTTCAGCATCCTCGTCGCACTGTGCTGGACTCCCTCCAGCAGCTCCACGTCCTCCTTGAACTGAGGGGCCCAGAACTGGACACAATACTTGTCTCATCAGGGCAGAGCAGAGGGGGAGAAGAACCTCTCTCGATCTGCTAACCACCTCCCTTCTGTTCCACTCCAGGATGCTGTTGGCCTCCTTGGTCATCCTGCTGTCCACCAGGACCCCCAAGTCCCTTTCTCCTACACTGCTCTCCAACAGGTCAGTCCCCAGCCTATACTGATCACGTAAACATAGTTAATTTGAAACAAATTATTGAAATAATTTTCAAATTGAAAAGCCACAGGTTCATGTGCAGAGCAGCATGCTGTCAAGAAGCCTGCTGGTGAATTTTGTGCATGCTCAGATGTAGAGCAGGTTCCCAACCTTGATCTATGGATAAAATACTGCAGGGAAATGTGTTTGGTAGTAGAGCAGCAGGGCTGGACTCAAAGATAGTTGTTTCAGATCTTTCTTGTGGTTTTGCTAATCATAATGTATTAATCACAAGAAGACTTAATACATCTGCTTCAGATGGGATGATTGAGGACTTTCATACATTTTTCACCTTCCCTCTCCTCCATATCTCATACACTGGTAATTGCTCCACAAAATAACTTGCCTTCATCATCTCTGCTTTTTAATAAAAAACTATTGGTCTAGGCTAGTTTTTTAAAAGACCCAAATTAAAATCTATTGACTTCCAATGTCATGTTGAAATACAGAATTGGGTTTTATTTGCATGTTCATATCTTTTAAGATTCTTTTTCCTTTCTTTTATTTTATTCTAAGTTATTTAACCCCCACAAGTGAGATTAAGTATCTTATTCTGCCTCTTCATGGTATAATCTGTTTATATTCTGTTCATTAGTCTCATTATATTTTTATACCACCTTTATTCAGTGCACAGCCTGGATGCTGAACAGAAAACAGAGCAGTAATAAAAGCAAATATGATTTGTAATTGACATGAAAACTAACCAGCCTTTCTGGATTTGTCAACATTTTCTACATAATTTTATTTAAGAACTTGTAAGTGCAAGGATGCCGCAAAGAAAGCTGCGAAGGGCGCTTGATTCTGTCATCTTCCATTTTCAGTGTGCTTGCCTTTGTGGTTTTGGTGAGCCATTAAGTATTTAATTTAATAATTACATTTAAAAGAAAGTTAATGATACAAAATTACACAAAGCAACACACACAAGCACATTTAATTGTAAAAACTGCTGGCCAAAACATCTCCCAAGAAAACCTTTCCTGTTACAATTTTCACACTTCAACAGCAATTTTGTATGTAAGTAGCAGACTCTGAACCCAAATGCTAACTCTTTTCCAGTTATTATATTAGCTTTATAGCTCATAATTATATTTATTGACACCTTTATTTTTCCATGATCTGTGATGCGGTGATGCCAATATGAAAAGTTAGACTTCTGAATAGGATACTTGGCAAAAACAGGGATCTCTCTCTTGTAGGTGTGTCCTTCTCATATGTACATATGTACATATATGTATATATATGTATAGATATATATAGACATATGATACATATGTATATGTATTTTTAAAATGTGCTTAGCCACACCATGTAGTTAATATATGTTGATTTTTTCTGTGTTTGGAAGTGAAGGCAGTATTTTACACAACAAATAGTATCTTCTATGAGCTGCTAAACCACATATCCTCATAAAGTGACAAGTATATTGTTAGCTAGTGTTGGTAGTGCAATCTTACTGTGGGAGTTAAATGATGAGATGAAATGGTCCATGAATTGGAAATGTGGGTTACAGTTCTTTAGGTATTATGGACTGTATCACTAATGAAGCAATTTGTTCTGTGTCCACTCACATTTCATTTGCTGCCATTAACAATTAAGAGATGTCACAGTAAGGTCATTCTGGATTAACACCTTCACTTTGTGAAGATCTCATTAAAACAGGGAAAAATTCTAATTTCTAGCCAAGATAATGTTAATTCAATGAGAGAGTAAATATTGTAGAAGCAGTTTGTGCAAGAGAAATGAATGTTAGAGCTGCTGCTCTCTCTTTACTAGAAGTAATTCTTACACTGAAAGACATTCTACTGAAAGTAGTAGTGAGGCACATTACTGTAGGAGTTGGCTGGGTGTTTTGGCCTGGTTAAAGAAGCATGACGTCTTGTCTGAGCTCTGCACAGATGTGCAGTCCCATAAATAAATTGAACAGAAAATAAGATTTCTCTATTTGCTGGTTGCCAGTATTACAGCTAAACTACAAAGAAAGCAATTTCTCCGACCATCATGCATTTACTTCCTGTTCATCCCTGGAAACTTGTAACAGTGAAGAGTGTTGTAATTGACATTTCATTCTAATATATTGGCTGCCTCACCTGAATTCTGATAAAGCTCACGAAATCTGACGTCTCATCGTGTCCTGAACAATTTCAGTCCAGCCTTGTGACAATCTAAGCACTTAACCAGCAAAGTAGGAGGGACAATATGTGGGGATTCTGCTTTACAAAATGCATAAGCACACAGTAGCAGAAATAATCAAGTTGTCCCTGTATAACGCAACACTTTTTCAACTTGAAAAGCACAACAAAGGAAAGATTCAAAAGAATATAATCATGATTTATACAGGGAAATGCACAGGCACGAATTCATCCCAACTGTGACTTCATTGAAGTTATATTTCAGATAAATTTCACCGTAATATCACACTTTTTAAAGAAGGAAAAAGATTAATGACTTGTCTATGGATTTTGCATTACATCCCAGTTACTTGAAATAAAGTGTGATCCACAACAACTCATTTTTCAGGTTTTATTTTCTGAACAGATGTGGATGATATTATACAGAGTAAGGTATTGATCTCCCAGGTATTCCAAAAATGAAGTGTCATGGTTGCAACTTCTTCTTTTTCACCGTTCCATCATGTTTCCATTCATAAGGACTTCTTTTCTTGAAAATGCAGTTTATATAATGATTTTTAATTCATCCTCAGTCCCTAAAAATGCTCATTTTTTCACCTTGCTTTTCCTGCATATGTGTATGCACTTTGTACCATAAGTTCAAACAGAAATTTATCTGACATGAAAATCACGCAGGTATAAAGATTTTTTAATGCATTTTCTCTATTTGATTTGTGTAAGTGCTGTGGAGTTTGTATTTTTTCTTGCACTTTATTGTTTTTCTTTCTTTTTTTCAGTATTGCAGAGTTTCAAAATCCTTGCTAACCTTGACAATAATGACATGACCAGTGCACAGCTGTTTCCTAGTCTGCAAAATATATCATCAGTATTTAGCCACCAGCCTCAGAATTTTCATTTACATGGTTTTTTTACTGTTAGATGAATAAGATGGTATTGTAAATTCACGTCATTCCTGGTAGAAGGAGAAAGAAGTCTTATAATTATAATCTTGTAGTCTTATAATTACTCAAGTCTTATCATTACTGAAACAGAGAAAGTTGCATATAACCGTGTCCATCAGACTCTTGGAACCAGAGTGACTCCCCAGGTCTTCTAGTTCTGGTTCAGAGTGCAAAGTACCTTGAAAATCACTGTGGAGGTGAATGTTTCTCACAGGCTCCACAGGGTTTCCCAGGAAGATGAGAATCTAAAAGCTCCAGTGCTAAAATTCCTTGCTCATGGCCATGGCCCAGGAGGGTGGGGTTAACAGAGAGATGGCTTTACCTTGTCATTCCTCTATTAGACTTTTGAGAAGAAATGTCTTCAGTAAACTAAAGAAATGTCCTGCCATTCTCTGTCATCAAGGTCAAAGCAGGCATGAACCTGCCTATAAATAAAACAGTCAGCTCTTACCCGGCAAGTAGGTCTGGTAAACATCTTTTACATATCCTAAACCCTAAACTGTGCCCAGGAACTGTTTGGAAACTTACTAATACATCCACACCACAGCAAGACCAGGGATGATTCCCGGGAGCTGATAGCACAGATGGCCAAGATCCACCGTCTGGAGAGTGTCCTTCAGCTTTCTAAAACCTGGGAGCATATGCTTAGCCCTGAAACATGAGCACTTTGATTCCCAAATGAAGTAACATTTAGAAATTTGTGGAGCAAAGTTATTTTGGTTATTCTGAAAGGATATTTCTATTATTTTGCCCCTGTGCATAATTAAAACATAAAAGTGTGTCTTATTCTAAAAAAAGATCTTCTATTACCACTCCTAATTACTTGTGAGAACATCACTCTGTCTCGGTCCTTACTGCGACTGTAACTTACTTGTCACCTTGAGCTCTCATTTCCTTAAGGGGCACATTATGTCTGTGTTTTGTGAAAAGCTGCTTAGTGCATGACAATTTCAAGGGAATACACTGCTGCTCGGCTGCATTTGAGCTGCTCAGAAGTAATGGTCCATGTGCATGCCTCACCTTGTGGAACCCTGCTGAGAATCAGAAGTTATTCTGGCGAGCACATTCTTGCATGAAACACAGAGAAAAGTCTCATATTTTTCTTGGATTTTGGAGGGAAAGACAATGCATGTGAGCATTTGATGGATGCTTGGTAACATCTTTCCCTGCAGCAATTTGAGTCACATCTTTCACCCCTGTGAAGCAACTCTCTATATCCATCTGTATTCTTTTGTCCAGAATCTGTCTCTCTTGTATTCTCTTATTTGGTCTCCTCTTTTGGAGATTAATTGTGTCCTCTTTCCAGACTCTGTCAGTACTACCTACAAATTATCCACTACTGTTAAGCTGTCAAATCACACATTTGATTGGCTTTCTGTGCTGAAGTTAATCCATTGAGTATTTTCAAAGTAGATTCATATAAATATTAGCAGAATTACATTTTAAAAATGTGTTTGTGTGTGTGTTTTAATTTCTGCAACAGCAAAATACAAACACTCCATTAAAACTGTCCATGATGTTCATGAAGCACATGACAGGGTTGTTTTTGCACCAGGACCATTTATCTGTCATGATGGTCATGCCTTTGCCTTGTGTCTATCCCTTCAGTTATTTAGAAAGTAGTTGTCTAGCCATGTATAATGAAGCAGACTATAAATATCAT
This sequence comes from Rhinopomastus cyanomelas, assembly GCA_013400115.1. Classification (NCBI taxonomy): domain Eukaryota; kingdom Metazoa; phylum Chordata; class Aves; order Bucerotiformes; family Rhinopomastidae; genus Rhinopomastus; species Rhinopomastus cyanomelas. The sequence continues at coordinate 68,350 of VXBP01001094.1, read as the reverse complement.
TGAATAAAGATGACAATATTGTCCTTCACACAGTGTGTGTCCATACAGTGTGTGGAACAAAGGGTGTGTCAGTAAGCCATGACTTCTTTCCTTATCCCGGTGCAGAATCAGGCTTCTGCAACAGAGCAGACAGCATGCACAGCAATCCTTACTTTCACTGTCCCAGAGCAGGTGCTATTGACCACTTCTTAAAAAGTAACTTCATTCTATTTATTTTAAAAAATAAGCAGGTTTTCTGCTGCTGTAGGACTCTGCAGAACCCACACCAACTGCTTAAAAGTTTTGATGTTGCCTTTTGCAGATTAAATATTCTGTCAGACACTAAGAACAGGAGCTTGGGAAACTGTGTGAAGGAACTTTGTCCAGAACTTTGGGTGGGAAGAGGTGTTCTCAGTTCATCATGTTCTGTAAGTCAATCTTGAAGATAAACCTGGGGTAGTTCTTCCCGTCAATGTAGCTGATACACATGGAAATAAGTATTTACATGTGCATATGCAAGTAAATAATACATAGGTGTGAATACACACATATTCATGTGCATTTGCACGCAGAAGTCTACAGGGGTGGATGGGATCCAATCAAAGGTACTGAAGGAGCAGGCATAAGTTCTCAGCAAGGTGCTTTCCATCATCTATCAGCAGTTCTGCCTAACTGGACAGGTCCCAGTTTGTTGGAGGTTAGGAAATGTGACACCCATCTACAAGAAAGGCTGGAAGGAAGATCCAGGGAACTGCAGTCCTGCAAGCCTGACCTTGGTGTCAGGGAAGGTTATGGAACAGATCATCTTGAGTCATACTCACATGACTCAAGGAAAATAATACGATCAGGCCCAGTCAGCATTCACATGCAAAAACTGTCCACGGCTTGAACAGGAGCATGCTTTGCTGGGTTAGACACTGTCTGGATGTCTGGACCTCAGGATTTATGGTGAATGGTGTTAAACCCTGTTGGCAACCAGTCATAAGTGGTGTTACCCATGGCTTTGTATCTGGGCCACTCCTCATCATTAATGATTTGAACAAGTGGTTTGAATGCACCCACAGTAAGTTTGTACACTAAGCAGATGTATTGATGTGCTTGGTGGTAGGGAGGCTCTACAGAGGCTGCATCAAAGGGCTGAGGTTCAACAAGGTCAAGAGTTGGGTCCTGCAGCTGGGACACAACACCCATACAACGCTACAGGCTGGGGGAAGGGTGGCTGGAAAGATACCTGGTGGAAAAGGATCCTGGGGTGTTGGTCAATAGCTGGCTGAATATGAGCCAGCAATGTGCCTAGGTGTTCAAGAATGCAAATGCCATCCTGGCCTGTATCAGAAATAATGTGTCCAGCAGGAACAGGAAGTAATTGTCCTTCTGCACTCATATTGCTGAGGTGGGTATCAGCCTCTTCTCCCAAGTAACAAGGGATAGGACAACATGGTATTCAAGTTGTGCCAGGAAAGGCTTAGATTGGGTATTAGGAAGCTTTCATTCACCAAAAGCGTTGTCAAACATTGCGAAAGGCTGCCCAGGATAGTGGTTGGGTTATCATTCATCATTTAAAAGATTGTGTGGATGTGGTTTAGTGGTGACCTTGTTAGGAGTTAGGTTAGTGGTTGGATTTGATCATATTAAAGGTGTTTTCCAACGTGAATGATTTTAGGATTCAAATCAACTGCTTTCTCCCCAAGCAAGCAAACTGACAAAATTCAGCATTCAAAATCAACAGTGCACACCTGACTTGCTTTTAATGTTGTTTTCTAGATTTCACTACTTCTTATGCTCAGATTATGTTTGTCAATTTCAGAAAGTTTGATTCTAGAAGCTGCATTCCATATGTCACGATAATAATAACTAATAATAATATTGCAACAGCTTGAAAGATGAGTAAAGATAATAGTGTTACTGAAGATGAAGTGGTGTCAAGGGAAGTAATTTGTTGGTGTGATAAGAAGCTGTCAACTTTCACACAAGAGGTCATTAGCATTTTTATCATTCGGATTACGATTTCGGCACTTTCATATAGCGCCAAGGTAATAGATTTTCATTTTATCCAGAGTGCAAAAACATTGGCTGTGGAAAAAGCAACAGGGCTCAGATTAATAGGAGCTGACAAGCTGACCAAAGAGGAAGTGGCAACATGGCTGGCACCATGGCTCAGTGGTTGTGACAGGCAATTAGTGAACAGAGCAGAACAGATGTAACAGGAGGCAGCAACAGTTTACTGAAGCATTAGCTTGCTCACTCTGTAGTGCAGAACACTGATACCATTTGCTGATACAAATAAATACTGATATGATCTTGGAAGGGGAAAAGAGGCAGCATGCACAGTCATTTTACAAGACTGAAAAAATTTACCACAAAACAGCAGCAACAAAATCCCCAAACAAGTTGAGTTACACTTAAGGGAAAACAAAACAAAACAAAACAGTCTTCTGGGTTTTTGAAGATGAAATTGAGCTGCTTGCCTAATTACCAGGTTGGAACACGCTCTGAAAAAAACCAGCATACTTGAGAGAACTTGTAATAGCATGTTCAATCTTGTCCAGTACTCAAAGAGGATGTACAGTGTTCATTTTATTTCCCCTGTGTTGTTCTGGGACAGACTTACATGACTGCATTTCCTTGAGGTTGCTGCTGGCTGGTGTGTTGATGTGGAGAGAAAAGCCTGCTGTACCCTTACCTACATGGTCAGAGATGAGAATAACTGTTACATCGGATGTTTTTGCAAGTGTTGCCTTGGAATTTGTAAATCCTAACCATAAGGCTTGTACTTTCCTTTTTTAAGATGTTTTTTAAAAAAGATGTCAGAAATCTTACAATGTGCTAAATTAAATTAATCTAGCTCGGAGAACCTACCAGTTGTGGTTCCAGAAGAAACTGGGTAGATGTCTTCAGTCTCAGAGGATGAGGTCATCAGTATGTACAGGAAGGCTGAGACTGGATAAGTCTGGACAAGTTACCATTTTTTACTATACTAAACATGGTTGTAATTTTCTGATATAATAGCAGTGAAACTATTATATTACTGTTACTAGCAGACAGCACAACATCTTCATGTTACAAACTGATATAGATTCTACGTGTAATAACATGTATATTTTATTTAGAATTGCAAAAGGAAATGGCCAGTCTTGTGTGAACTCGCAAGAGAATCACTATTGGCATCTTATATTTACAGCAACTTGCTTCATAAACACAAAGATAGGGTATTTATTTGCAAAGTAGTACAAACTAGATCAACTCAACCTTGGAGAAAGACCTTAGGGGCCACCTTTCTACCACCAGGTGAAACTTGAGAATAATTTTCATGGTGCCAGAACACTAGTAGTGGTAATTTGCTCTTGTTCTTCCCTGACCGAAAGAGCATGCTTTACACTAATGAAGACATGATTTGGTATCACTCACTCCAGGTCATGCCATCTTTGTACTGCAAAGGCTCAAGGAAGGGAAGGTTGCTGAAAGAATTAGCAGATCTCCTCTGCCTAACTGTGGCTCCAGTTGACTTCACTGAAGGTAGCAATGATTTTGAGTAACTACTGACTGTTTCTGTTTGAGTGTCTATGGGGATGAGCATCTCCTATCCTCTCTTTAGCTTTCCCATTTAAATATGGATGCTTGGGGGTAAGTAAAACAAAATATGCTTAATAAGCATCTTAGTTTGTAGCACTTTTTTCTGTTTTGCAGTAAAAACATATCCTGCAATCAGAGACGTCCTGTCTCTTTGTCCTTGAGGAAGAAAGGCTGTGTCAGAATCAGGCAATACTGACTCGGTGGAAACAACCGTATGGGAGGACTTGAGAAATACGTAATGATGTGGTGTTATTAAAGAAGATAAAAATCATTGACAAAAACTAACACAAACATTTTTCAACTAAACTTCTTAAACTAACTAAACTGCTTAAACTCTCATGTAGGAGCCAGTTTGTGTTCTTACATGAGATTTGCCTTTTTGCTAACTCAATCTAAGTAAAAGATTTCATTTGGTTTTTTTAGGTTTCCCTCATTCCAGAGCCCTTTGCATATTTTCATAGGTTTTGTGATTAGTAGTTTGGTAACTATTTTAAAAAATAGTCATTAATGCTTGATTCTGGGATGAGGTTTGGAGTGAGACTTGTCTAGAAATAGGACAAGGGAGAATGGTTTCAAACTGAAAAAGGTAAATTTAGAGTAAATCTTAAGAAGAAATTCCTCACTATGAGGTTAGGGTTAGTGAGGCATTGGAACAAATTGTGGTTGCACCCTCCCTGAAATTGTTCTGGGCCAGGTGAAAGGGCTCTGGGCAACTGGTCTAGTGAGAGATGTCCCTGCTTATGGCAGGGTGTTGGAACTAGATGATCTCTGAGGTCCTTTTGAGCCTAAGCTATTCTGTGATTCTGTGATTACATGATTTGAAATATCAACAGTATGAAACTCCCAATTTTTTTCTTAAAATAGAAAGAATCTTATTATTTTTTGTCAAGATTTGCTTTGTTTTTTACAAAAACATGTTTGTATATGTAAGACATTAAAAATGGGATTTGAGACAACATAAACTTTCTTACTCAAATGAATAGCTTGCTCACAGAATCACAGAAAGAGACCTTTAAGATCATCAAGTCCAGCCTTTGACCTAGCACCACCAGGTCACTACTAAATCATGTCCCTTAGCACCAGGTCCTCAGGCCGTTTAAACACCTCCAGGGATGGTGACTCAATCATTGCCCTGGGCAGCTTATGCCAGTGTGCAACAACCCTTTCAGTAAAGAAAATCTAATATCTAGCCTAAACCTCCCCTGGTGCAACTTGCAGCCATTTCCTCTAGTCCTATTATTTTCTGCCAGAGAGAAAGGGTTGTCCCTGTTCATACTCCAACCTCCTTTCAGGTAGTTGTAGAAAGTGATGAGGGCTCCTCTAAGGCTCCTTTTCTCTAGGTTGAACACCAGTTACCCCAGCTGCAACTCTTCTCCTCATAGGGCTGTGTTGCAGCCTCGTTGACCTTCTCTGGACATGGTCCCACACCTCAACTGAATTCAATATTCAGGGTACAGCCTCACCAGTGCCAAGTACATGGGGGTTACCACTTCCCTACTCCTGCTGACCACAGTATTTCTGTCTAGATCCCTCTGTAGAGTCTTCCTACCCTCCAGCAGATCAACACACCTTCCTAGCTTGGTGTCATCTACAAACTTACTGGGAGTGCAATTGATCCCCTCATCCAGGTTGTTGATAAAGATATGAAAGAGCACAGGCCCCTTAAAAGTGCACTGCTATAGCTTAAAAATATTGTTGCTCATTTTGAAAACTTTAACCAAAACCTATGAGCTTAATGTATGTGTTTTCTGCAACTGAGGGTTTTGGAGTTCTGGTTTCAGGTTTCTGACCCACTCTTCCCTTCTTTTCCCTTCAGACTCCATCTTCACTTCTTGTCGTCTGTGTTATGAGGAAGACACATGTTGCTGAGCCAGATGTGGCAGCTGTCTTGCCAAGGAAACATGATGTCTCTAGACAGCATGGAAATTTGGAAATCAGTGGTAAGAAAGCTTCATCTGGATTTCCGTGTTTGCTGAAATGGATAAGGTTTTCTCCTTGCTCATGGCTGTAGGAATCAGCATTTTGGCAAAAAGTGCATAGAACTGAGAGCTGGACTTTAAAATGCCCGCTGATGTGGAGGGACATGAATTGGAACTGCAGGGACACCACGATTTCATACAAGCTGGAACTGTTGGGGGTCTTTTTCCCCTTCCTAGGATTCAGACACTGAGCTCTTGGCACAGCTATGCAAGAACACTGTAGTGAATCTCCATGTATCTTTGCAGACATCTTTTGTGTGGTTTTGGGGTCTTTTTTTTTTTTTGCAGGGGATGAATTACATGAATAATTGCTTTTCCCCCCAATTGAGTCAGTTAGTTTTTTTCACCTGCAATTCATGGTTTTTTTAAAAAAACTGTCTTTATTTTTTTATTGCTGCCCATTAGCACTTTAGCTAAATTAATTGGTTTATAATGTCATTGGGATTTTTTAACCCATGACAGTTACAAGCTAAGAAGAGAATTGGGAATGGAATAATATCCTAGAAAATGGCTTAATAAGGAAGAAACAACAAGACAGAAAACAAGTTAAGACATAAGAAAAATATAGAATACAGAGCCAGTTTTTTAATAGAAAACATTCAGTAATGAGTAGCTAGTACTGAGCCCTACGTACAGGTTTCACAAAACTCTTCACTGGAAAGGATTTGCTTACTTCTCTAATATATTATTCACGCATGAGCCTAGTTTTTCTGCATAACTGCAGTTCTTATGTTCACATTTTCAAAATCTATTTCTCCAATCTGTTTTGTTCTGCTAAGCTACACCTCATTTCACTATTAGGGACACATTTCCCTGCTTCATAAATTTTTAGCCTAGCTACATGCCCAATACTTTGAGACCAGTCACCGTGAGCATTTCATTCTTTCTATTTCCAGCTACTGTCTTAAAGGGGTCTGTTTTCCTCTTGAAAAAGAAGGCCTGGTAATTTGGCAACTTTCTGCCTGTGGCTTACAACACTTACGAACGACTTAGAGCACACCAGTAAATTGGTGACTTGAAATATATGATAAGGAGCAGCAGCCTGGCACTTGAAGGAGTGGGAATGGCCAGTAAGGATTCCCAGAAGTGCTTAATGAAGCAAGAAAAATGAGTAGGGAAACAAATTTGTGATGGAAATCCATTCTAAAATTGGAACAGAAAAGAATGCCTTATTTCTTGAATCTGTAGGACAAAATAGTAAGTGATGGGATGATTTCTGGAATATTGTGCTACTGTCCTAAGGAGCTGACTAACTTACCTGAATAAGATTCTTCTGCCAGCAACCTACAGAGAGTTTGCTTTGGGAGCCTGGGCTTTTATGACTCCTCTTTCTCTTCATAACCACTTTTCCACCTAGGAGGTTTAGATTCCATTAACCTTTTATCATAGAATGCATTGGGTTGCAAGAGACCTTTAAAAGCATTTTCTACTTCCCTTCTCTAAGTAGTCAGTGAATGGGCTGGCCATGCATCCCACTTCCCTTGGATATATGCTCTTCATGGACTGGTAGCTGTGCATTGCTACAAACACGTCTCATGGCAATTAGAAGACAGATTGAACTGTTTCTCTGGCTCAGCTTTCTCTGTAGCTACATATCCAAGACCAGTTGCAGTTACAGTCTTCTGGAGTTTCTAATTTAGTTTTGATCCCTTGAGTCACACCTTATATTTCTAGAGGCCAAAGATATTGCATGAAAATGGCACCTATTTTTGGAAAATAAACTGTTCTTTCACTTAGTGTATGAGAAATATTACAAACATTGGTGATTGTGGCCTGTGGTGTAGAGGCTATATAGGGCTAAATCAGGAGCCTTTTTTTTTCTGTGACAAACTTCAGAAACAAGTGGTTTAAGCAGTCATAGTTCTCATAGAATCCCATCTAAAATTGCTGAATGGAAAGATTTCTTATATCCTTTGAAAGACACAGGATTTATCATCTAGAATGTAGCTTGATAATAAAGCAGGAATCAGATTGGTGAACATTTGTGATTGTATTTGTGAAAGCACTCTCACACTTGTCACCTGGGAGATTTTAATTGTAAAAAAATTTTACAGTTTGTCATCATTGAAAGATCAGTTGACACTCACAAAAAAACCCACTGAATAAATAACAATGCTGTATCACACAATGAGATATTCTGAAGATGTTAATTCATACTTTAAGTTGAACCACTCAGAGATTTCTACTGTGAAATATGTCAGTGGCATTTATAATACAGTCAAGAGAGAGAAAAGAATTGATGTACTGCAACCGAAAAAGAGATGCACATTTTCTTGGCTTAATGAAGACAAAAATGTATTAAAAATAAAATCCTGCATCGAAAAACATTATTAAGATTGCAAATTCAGTCATCATAAGATTTAAGATTGCTTTAATTTGCTTACATTTTAAACATGAGTTCCTTTTGTATAATAGCTTTGTGATAGATATCAGCTAATATTGGCTGACATCTGATAGCCTTAGCCTAGGTACCAGTATAGGCTGGGGACTGATCTGTTGGAGAGTAGTGTAGGGGAAAGGGACCTGGGGGTCCTGGTGGATAGCAAGATGACTATGANCTGCCCAGGGGGGTTGTGGAGTCTCCTTCACTGGAGATGTTCAAGACCCGACTGGACGGGTTCCTGTGTGACTTGGTTTAGGTGATCCTGCTGTTGCAGGCGGATTGGACTAGATGATCTTTCGAGGTCCCTTCCAATCCCTAGTGATTCTATGATTCTATGATTCTATGAAAGCACAAATTCTGCACATCTGAAATTTCTGGTAATTTTCAAACTGCAACAGTGGGTTTGGTTTGTTTTTTTGCTTCAGTCCATTAGCTCATGAACTAAATTTATTGATTAATTTCATCTCTTGTTGTTCTGTTCTTCATGAGGACTCAACAGGAACCACTATTGGCCGTTTCACCTCCAGCCTGAGTGTCTCCTCCCTGTTACCATTCTGATGAACTTAAATCCCATATTAGGTTATTTTTATCAGTTTTCTCAGCTCCTGGAAAGACTTCTGTGATGATGGGGGTGAAAGAGATCCTGCTTTCCTGCAGCTCCAAACCGCAGAAAAACAAGGACCGCTTGTTTTGTGCAAAACAGTTAAGAATCCCATTATGTGGCACACAAGGAACAATGTCAGTCCTTTACTCTCTTCCATAGCTATCTGGGAGAATCTTATTTTCTTATGTGATTTTCACAAACTGCTTTTAACCCAAAAATATTCCAGAGCACCACAGAGCATCCATCCATCCATCCATTCATCTGCTCAGCACTTAAACCAGCCCAGCTGCGAGCCCAGCTGTGTGGATTTGACCATCCTGAAACCTCAGAGTAAAATTACATTAACCAAAAAACCAGAATAAAGGCATTAAAACAAGGGGTTCCACAACAAAACTCTCTATGCTGTTGCATTGGAGTTGGTTGCTTTTGAGGTAGGGGGATGTAAATCAGCCCAGGGCATTTTGGGTCTCTGATCACATCCAAAATTTTTTAAAAATTCAAAATTTCAGAGCTAGCGCTTGTGTATTGCTCAATTTTCCTATAATCGTCTCTTGGAGGTGACAAGCTGGAGCCTGAGCAGAGACAAGTGTGTGACCAGCCTTCATTTGAAATCCTGCTAAAAAGAAGAGAGGGAGCAACATTGTAGCCAGTATTTATTTATTATTATTTTAGATTTAGTTTTACAGCTTGTTTGAGTTTATTCGAGGTTATGTATGGAGGAAGGGGCAGCCCTTCTCCCTTATGTTTGTCTTCCTCTCAGCACTTACTTATTTTAAGTAAGACACCATATGTCTTCAAACAGAAAACACGTTATTAAGGTCTGACTTTGTGCTTAACAAGAAAGTAAAGAAAGAAGGAGGAAAAGAGAAACATTTGTGGTGATGGCATTTGTCTTCCCAAACAACTATTATGCATGCTGAGGTCCTGCTTGCCAGGAAGTGGCTGGGCATCTGCCTGCTGGCGAGTTGATGTGAATGAATTCCTCTTCTTGCCTCTTGTAAACACAGGTTTTGTTTTCCCATTAAATTGCCATTATCTTGATCCATGAATTTTCTCATCTTCCTCTTATTTTCTCCTTATTCTGCAGCAGAGAGGAGTGATCAGCCTTGTAGGTGTTTGGCTGCTGTCTATGGTCCACACACTTCTACAAAAGGGAAAATCATTAAACATCGTGGAATGACCTCTAAATTTTGAAAATTCCTCTGGATTGCAAAAAGCATCATAATAGCAGGGACTTGCACAGTTACTTTTACAAGAGATAAACTGAATTGTGTGGGTGTGACCTATTTTGCATAATCTGATCCTGATTGTCAGTAGAAAAAATGCATAGAGCTTGCTGGAAAGGCCAAAGGGTACATTCAAGTTGGCACAACATTAATTGGGGCCAGGGTGGAAAAATGCCAAGAGCAGTCAACGAGCAGAGCTTCTGTTCTTAGCCAATCTAGTTTATGCTAGTTTGAGATGCTCATAGGACCACAAGCATGTAGACATTCCTTTTTTTTTTCACTAAATTATCCTCTAACACTTTAAGATTACAAGTTTATTGAAAACTACCTGAGTGTTCAACAGTTACTGAAAGGAACAGATGTGATTCTAACATTTGAGTAAACAGCCAGGCTATAAATTTGCTGCTAAGAGCAGGGGTACTTCCTCATATTAAAGCTTTTTTTTTTTAAAAAAAAAAAGATTTTATGTCTTTGCATTTTGACCTAGTAAAAATATTCCTAAGTCCTTCATAATTTTTTTCTAAATCATATAATTTGGTCCAAATTCTTCAGATATGTAAAATCAAAACCCAGGCAGTCCTTTATACTGTGCCTTACATTTATGTCGAGTTTTATTTGTGATTTAAGAATTTTTCATTATTACCAATTTTCACTAGCCTAGAAATTGAAATCAGTTGATGCCAAGGAATAATTTGCTTGCAATAAAAGTACTGTTGCACTTATAGGAGAGCAACAGAATATGGTCTGTGGCAAGCATCGATGAATTAAACTGTCTGAAAAATAAATTAGATTAATATTTATAACTTTTTCCTTCATTTTCACTCCTGTCAGATTTTTAGACATTGACAGATAGAAGCTGTTCAGCTCGACTTTTCTTGTTCTTTACTGAAATAACTTGATCATATTATAATAACAAATATATCACAATTTGTATTTAGATCACCTTTAATTCGAAACAATAAAAATATCACTCATTTCCGGCGTTAGTCCTCATTCTGCTGATTCTTCTTCTCTAGTCATAGTACTTACTTGTTTAAAACAATTTTAGCTCTGTAATTTACTCATAACAGCATAAGTTTCTGAAAGAAAGAGCTAACTCTATGTAGAGAGTCTTAGCTGCATCTACAGCTTATAGCATGGTCAGAAGTAATAACTAAACAGAACCATGGAACAATTTTAAAACTATTTAAAAATTCTTGATTTTCATTCAGTAGTAAAAATATAATATATTTTTAAAAATTGTGTAATTTTCAAAAATATCCACTAATTCTTATTGGAGCTAATATGTAAATTATTTAATATTATTTTTCTTTTTTATTTAAAAAACATCAGTCTCTAGAGCCACAAAAAAAATATTCCAGTGCTCTGATGTATTTTTCATTTAAATATCACACCATGGTGCATTATCAGAAAGAAACCCCATAATCCATGTTTCTATTAAGAGAGTTATTTTCATTTGTTGACTGAAAAAGGTCAACAAATTTGTATTTGTATTGGATAACTTCCAATTAATTTGAAATACACATAAACATTGTCACTACAGAGAAATGGATGACGTTGTGCTCCTTTAGAGAAATCTTCTGCCCCTCTCCAAGGTATTGATTTATTTAATGTTCATGTTTCCTACGTAAAACATGCTAATATATATATATATAAATATGTATAATTTTGACATTTCTTTCAGAATGAAAAATTTCAGGTAGCCTCATTTTGTTATCCGAACTGTTTTATTGTTAATATTGACAAGTGAGACGCTTCTATGACTTAAACATGTACAAGAAACTAGGCTGTATTGTTCTATCTTCCTCCAGATAAGAGCTTGACATAAGCTATTTTAGTAATAACTAGTGAAATCCTTTTCTAAGTGCCTGAACTTCCAAGAGCAGGAAAGAAATCACCCTTTGTGTGAGGGGCTTTCTGTCTATGAGCTGAACTACATGGATTTAAATTTTGTATCAAGTACTTATTTACAGTAAAGAGAGATTTCTCTGACAAAGTTGTTCTTGGTACTGAACACAAGTGCAACCAGGTATCTGCAAGGTGAATATTTAAAAATTCTGGATTCGGTATAAAATTTGTAATTATTGTATTTGATCTGCTGCTTGAATTAATTTGTGTGGATGGCACTGAGCTGTGAAGTACCATCAAAGCTGATCTTGGGCAGTGTGTGCACTCTGTGAAGTCCTGCGAGTGAATCAGGACTGACAGCTGGGGTAATGGTGACACGTTGACAGTGTCCTACAGGTTGCACATCACTTGCTGTCATGCCCAGGAACTACTTGCTCATGTGAAAAGGCATTGGTTTTCTGAATGAATTCCTTTTCTCAGGTGCTGTTTGTTAACAGAACCATATTACTTCACAGCATGTTTGCACATATGTTGTAGTTTGAGCCTGGCAGGGTTTTGGTAGTGGGGGCAAGTGCTGGCATGGACTTTGTAAGCATTTTCATCAAAAGATTCCCCCAGCTTCAGCTAGGACTCACCTCTGGTTCAGACAAACAGCATCCCAGTGAATAAATATGTTTAGTAAGATAAACGTGTTTAGGAGACTTTGTTTTGGTTTGTTTTCTTCCTTTTGAATGAATTGTTTTGTAGGAGCTCCTGTTTCTGTTTTGGGGAAAGTGGGCAGGGGGTATAGCTGCACTGTGGCTCAGCTCTGTGCAGAGGAGCAAGGAGGGGAGGCACTGCTGAGCACCCCTCACCTTTGGAATGTCGTGGAGTCAACAGTGTATGAAAGTCCCACCTGTGGCACCTGGAGGACAATATGCTGAGCAAGGGACTACTCCTTAAAATAGACATGACTTCTAATGGTACCCACACTACAGTGAATGGTGGGACTGCAGTTCATGGGAGCCCCCCACACTAGTCAGAAAAGTGACTAAAGTGATTAAAATTCACATTTAAAAAATGGGCTTCTGTAGACAGAGGGAAGAGAGAGCAATGAAGAGGGGAAGGAAGGGACAGCTGTTCCTGCATAGCTCTGGTGCTGCTGGTCCTGACTATAGATACATAGAATCTCCTGGAGTTGATTTTCTCTTTCCACCGACTATAGGAGTCTCCGATGACCATCTTTAAGCCAAATGCCTGACTTGCAAATGACTGAACTTAGGTAAGATGAATTCTACACCTAATACTTTTATTTTCTTCTTTCTGAAAGCGTGCACATTCGAAAATCAGGATGGCTATACTGGTTTATACTAAAGATCTCCCCACAACAGCCAGTAGTGCATACTGAGAAAAGAGTATATCAGCTGGAAAACCATGCTGCCATGCCCTCTGCATTTACAGTGCTCAATCACCTGGCACTGATTTTTGTTCCTGGTTGGGGGTCTGACACTTCTACTACATTCTGGGTTCAAACATGAAAGTGTGAGTGATCTATTGTGATCTTTGTCCACCAGATAAAGACTGAACATTCAGGGTGCCAGTTTTCTTTACAACTATTGAAGATTCAAGGGCATCTCATGTAAATGAAAAACAGTGCTTCAGATAGTGTTTACTTAGAAAGAAGGGTGTTTTTAGATCAAGGAAGCTAAATCAAGATTGTGATCTCGATGCAAAATCTGAACAGAGACAAGTTAGTTTTAACCTCAGACTACTATCTGAGATAAACCTCAAGAAGGATGTACAAAGCTGACCTTCACTGGCCGCATGGAGGCACAAATGTAGATGTCTATCTCATTGTTTGAGATATCCTCTTATTTATTTTAGCCAAAACAAAACATTTCTGTCCTTGCTTTGCCCTCACAATATGGCTGCTTTCCAAGTTCAGAGGTGACAGCTTTTCTGTGCAAATAAAGGAATTAGGGTGTATTCTTCTGCAACGATCTGTATAGGGAAATGGTGTCATCTAAGCAGGTCTGCTGTTGTGGAGCTGGTGTGATAAGTCTACATTAAAAAGTACTATACCTTTCAAGTTGGTAGCATCTTTTCCACGAGCTTCATTTCATACTAGTTTGTTCACTTATAAAGCAGCACATTTTAAAACTTGCTGTTTCCTGATGGAGAGCAACACCGTGGTTGCCAGGTGCAAAGGTGCTTTGAAAGTTATATTGCCTCATTTCAGTGATTGAATAACAGGGTCGGAGTTACCTGAGGGAATGTGTTTTGCCTCTTTTTCTAGAGGTTACATTCCCCAATTATAAGAGCTCTGTCCTTCATTTAGAGAGATAATAGTGGAATGAGATACTCTGCAGGATATTTATAAATGTCTATTCTCAGCCTGCTGCATTGTGGCTGCTTAGAAGAGTAACATATGGCACTAGTGAGAAAATAATTATTACTCTTTGATAACTTACTTAGGGACAATTATTTTAGTTAACTTCAATGACAGTCCCTTAAAAACCTTGTTCTGGGAAGTTATTGACACAATATTGCAGTAAAAGCATATATTTTGTTACAGTTTTCCCTTTAATGTGTTTTTAAACTTCTAAACATTTATATATTGTTGTATATTGTTATATAATCAGTTTGATGTATATTCAGATTAATTGTAAATTATGACTGATTTACCTTGCATCACTGTTCAAGAGAAGAGTGATTGTTTCAGACTGCCTTCTACTATGGCTGAAGGAACTAAGGGAGCATTAGTTAAAATATTCACCTTTATGGTAGAACTTTATCAGAAAAAGAAAACCAGTCGTCTCAGAAAGATCCTCACTGCAGTTTTAATTCTGTCTAGAACATTTCAGATGTTGTTTTACTGGAACATCATCCTCGTTCTTAAAAGATGCTGTATTTACTTAGAAAATTTACATTTGAGCACTGGTTCAAATATGCAGTGCATATTTTATCATGCTATTTCAGAATCAGTCTTGGTCCTGAAGGAATCTGACTTTCAGCTTTGTAGTTTCATAGGGAGAAAAAGATAGAGGGAATCTTCTTAAGTGCCATGTATGAGACTATAATAGCTCCTTGGGCTATAGATTTAAGTTGTGATAGCACAGGGGCTGTAGTATTGCTCTGGGACTTGCTGTTGAACCAGGGGCTGAAATTTGGTTCATGCTTTTCCAAGCGTAATTACCTGATCTTTAAGTAACTGCAGTGAATTTTGCCCCTGAGAAGGTTCATTATCCTGAATGACTCCATTTGACTTTTGATTTGTGTTCAAACAGCACGAAATGGCAAACAAGAAAAAGAAGTTAATTACCTTGTCATCCTAAATTAGATTTCTCATATTTGTAGGTAGTTTATTACACATCTAGTAAGATAGATAATTGTCCAATGTTTTCCTTTTCACAAACATACGAAATGCAAGAACAAACACGTTAGAATTCAGGAGGAAAGAAGTACATGTCTTTTGGTTAGCCAAAGGCAGAGGTGATTCAGAGTTAGATGAGCACCTATAGGCATACTGAATGAGGGGAACCGAACTCTCCCGCGTGTATCTATCACCACAAAAAATGGATATTTAGGATTGTGCTCAAAATGTTGCTTGCAGACAAAGAAGCAGTTTATTAGATATAGAACTAAACCAATCATATAAATGAAGTCTGGTCTGATTGTTATTAGTGCAGATCTGCATGTTGCAGAAAAAGAAACAATAACAATGGAGTTAAATCTGTTCCATGTGTGCTTAAGAGCTTCCCCTTTTCCTGGTGCTATGCTCAAACTTCCCGTGCTCCTACGTGTTCTAAAGTGGGTGGTTTCACTCTGGTGGTGGTGGTGGGAGGTGTTACAGAAATTTGTGAGCATCTGGAGTTCTTTGGTGGGAGGAATGTGATATTCATGCTGATGCTTTCTTCGCTATCACCTTAGTTTCCATATAGGGGTGGGTTTTTGGGTTTCAATTTGTTACACATTTTTGCTAAAAAGATTTCACATATTTTTCTTTTTTCATCAGTTTGAACACTTACATGTGCAAATTGCATGAGTTTGCTCTATATGGTGTCTTTTATATGTGACAGATACCACTTACTTGCCTTCTTCATTTCCTTCAAATGCAGTTTTGATCTTTTGACCACTATCAGGTCTAATTTTCTATAACTGAATGGTTTATACCTGTGAGGCTTCTCATGGCAAACCTGTGATTTCATCAGTCTGTCTCCACTTCCCAAATTTCCTTTTCTTCTGCCTTGCCTTTTGTCACATTTGGAAATACCTCATTCTATATAAAATAGTTTCTCAGTACTGCTATCTGCATAAAGTTATGATTCTGTATACACAAAGTTAGAAAAAAATAAAACTAAGTAGTTGTGGACACCCAGGTGACTAAAGAAAGTGTTGTCACAGCTAAACCAAGTTTGATAGAACAGAAGGCAGGTCAAGAAAAGCTCAGGCAGAGAATATCTGACAAGTATTGGCCCTTACAGACCCAGAAATCTTACAGTCTGGTGCTGCCATAAGTACGCTGCCATCGTACAAAACCAGCTGGTTTCACTAGGCTCAGTCACACAACTGAAACCTTATGTGAGTGTTTCTGCCTCTCAGACAACCTGAGTGTGTTCACCTCCATCTCAGAGCCTTTAGTTTTTCTGATGCTTTCCTGCACATGGCAAGCTGCCTCTCAGACATTTCTGTGTAATTCTCTGGACAACCTCCTTGTTTCCTTGGGAACAGGCTGTCTGGAGCCATGGCCTCACGACTCTATTAATACCTCATTTACAATGGTGTGAAGATGGGTGGTATGCCGTATGAATAAATAAAGTGCATTTCAATAAATCCAGGTCATGAGTCAGGGAAGACAGCTAATAGTCCACCCATAGAAAAGGAATGAGAAAACTGTGTACGAGAAAAAGATATTAGAAGATTTTTCACTTTTTCTCCCCTAAACTACTTTGCATGCAGGACAGTGTACCTAATGGGTATTATCTTTTAATTTTTAGGGATTTCAACTATTTAATGTATTTCTACATTTCAAATGTAGACACTAATATTTTTTATGCCACCTCATGCTAGCATGCTGCAATTATCCCAGGGAAGACAATTTCTATTAAATCATTTCTAGGAAGATTTCTGTAGAAATAAATAAGATTATCTTCTTGCCTCTATGCAGTGCAGGCACTGCAACATCTCAGCAACTTCTCCCCAATTTTCTTCTGAAAAATGGCAGAACTCTTCTCTTGACATTCCCTTTCTCATAATATTGATAATAACAATGGTAAAAATTCTGATAATAATGATGCTTTCAGTCCAAGGTTATATTTTGCAAAGATACATGGGATAGAATGAAATGGAAAATTGGGTTTTAAAATAGAAGTCATCATGCAGTCTTAACTCTAGAAATTGCTACATTTCCTGCCTGTAGTAAATTATGTGATGTTGTGCATCCTAACATTGAATTAAAGTTTTTTTCCATGTCCTTTTACAAAGAACGATCCTGAAAATAAAATCAAAATAAATTAGATAAAAATGAGAACACATATTAAAATAAAATGTAATCTATACTCTAGTTGTTTCAGAGAAAACTCCATCTGCTGTAGAATATTTTAGAACATGCTCCACTGGAGCACATAATTCTTCACCCCCTTAGGCTGTCCAGTTGCACTTTAAAAAACTCAGCAGTTGGTACAATGATTTCTTTTAGACTTTAGGCTATGAAAAATAATTTCTGATTAAAATGACTTGAGAAGAGAATTGCAGTTGATTATATTATAGAGATACATCAAAAGGAGACATTTTCTGCCCTTGTGTGTCTATGTACTTTCTAGATTGCTAATGTCTCCCCATACTACTACTTCTTAAATAGTTTTACTTCTGTCTCATTTTGCTTCATTTATAGGTATTTTGAAGCGTTCACTTCTTATTTAAATTAAAGAAAAATAAGAAAGCTCTACGTTCTTTTCTATAACATGAAGCTGTAAGTGCTCCTGAAAATACCAATCAAAAAGAAGGGATGAAGTGAACCCAAATGATTAATCAGTGAGCAAGGATAGAATTTCCTGCAAAGTATGAGATTTTGTCTTTTGAACAGCAGCAATACTGACTAACAACAGAGGAAGTATCTAGGAAATGGGTGTGAACAGTCCTGATACCCGCTGTCTTATCTTACAACGATATTAAAAGTCATTTTTCCTTTTTTCCTCTATTACTACACAATTTCCTCCAGAAAAGGCTCCAGGGGGAATCTTATAACACTGTTCCAGTAACTGGAGGGGGCGTATAGGAAAGTTGAAGAGGGACTTCATACAAGTGCATGTACTGACAGGACAAGAGGGAATGGCTTCTGGGCAAGAACAACCCCAGGTACCGGTACAGGCTGGGGACTGACCTGTTGGAGAGCAGCATAAGAGAAAAGGACCTGGGGGTCCTGGTGGACAGCAGGATGACCATGAGCCAGCAATATGCTCTTGTGGCCAAGGAGGCCAATGTCATCTTGGAGTGGATCAGAAGGGAGGTAGTTAGCAGATCAAGAGAGGTTCTTCTCCCGCTCTACTCTGCACTGGTGACACCACATGAGCCAGCAGTGTGGCCAGGTGGCCAAGAGGGCCAATAGCATCCTGGCCTGCATCAGGAATGGTGTGGCCAGCAGGAGCAGGGAGGTCATTCTGCCCCTGTACTCTGCACTGGTTAGGCCGCACCTTGAGTACTGTGTCCAGTTCTGGGCCCCTCAGTTTAGGAAGGACATTGAGGTGCTTGAGCGTGTCCAGAGAAGGGCAACGAGGCTGGTGAGAGGCCTTGAGCACAAGCCCTATGAGGAGAGGCTGAGGGAGCTGGGATTGTTTAGCCTTGAGAAGAGGAGGCTCAGGGGAGACCTTCTTGCTGTCTACAACTACCTGAGGGGTGGTTGTGGCCAGGAGGAGGTTGCTCTCTTCTCTCAGGCAGCCAGCACCAGAACAAGAGGACACAGCCTCAAGCTGCGCCAGGGGAAATTTAGGCTTGAGGTGAGGAGAAAGTTCTTCACCGAGAGAGTCATTGGCCACTGGAATGGCCTGCCCAGGGAGGTGGTGGAGTCGCCAACTCTGGAGCTGTTCAAGGCAGGATTGGACGTGGCACTTGGTGCCATGGTCTAGCCTTGAGCTCTGTGGTGACAGGTTGGACTTGATGATCTATGAGGTCTCTTCCAACCTTGATAATACTGTGATACTGTGATACTGTGAAAATCTTTGCTATTTTCATAGTGAAAATCTGTTTCTGATGGATACCTACCTTACCTGATAACTATATCCATTTAAATGATTGACAGCTATATATGTACTTTTTACATAAGCAAAGCTACTTTTTTACCCATCTTTGATCACAAATGGTCAACAATGGGGTTACGAGTGTCTTTCTTATCTGAATGGTAGTACACTCATAGCTCAGTTTCTCTCTGAGTGTTGCCAGACAGAATTGCCAGCACATGGTCCACAAAATGCCTGGAGAAGGAAGGTGAAATTGGTACTTGAGGTACCACTGTATATGTTTTGGTATAGACTGTCATTGCTGGAACTGCATAAAGCACCTTCTGTGTTTACTCACCTAGAAATTTCTGGAGCATCTGATTGGCTCAGTTGGTAGACTATGAGACTCTGAATTCCTGGGGTCATGGGTTTGAGCCTCATGTAGGACAGCATATCTCGAGACAGTACTGCAGGGTTACCCTGCTCCAGCAAGGGGGGGCTGGGCTTAGATGATCTTTCAAGGTCCCTTCCAACCTGTAACATCCTGTGATTCTGTGATTCTACCATCCAGGTGAACTAGGTGGTTCTGCAGTTGCATCACCACAATATGTTGTTCTGGTTTTCTTCAGACCTATTTCTGTTGGCTTGTGTTCCTTTTCCATTACGACTAGTGCACGCTGGTGGCAACATAACGTTTCAACAGTTGTCCTCCAAACAAACTCGTGGCTGTGTTTATTACTACTAATGCTGGATGGCTATCATCCTTCTATAGGCAAGCTTAGGCCAGTTGAAAATATGGGCAGATGTTTTAAAAGTGCAGGCATATGTCAGTATACTGGAGCAGCAAGAGTGAAGTACCACAGCTGATACATACCTTACGTATCTGCTTTGACAATACGTAACTAGATGTTTTTTTAATTGTAAAATTTTTATGGTTCACAGAGATGCAGCTTTATTTGCCACTTTATGCACATCATATTCTTCTTGTTGGTGCTTTCCTCTAGAGAATAAAAGATGTAGTAGCAGTGGTTGAATTTTGAAGATAATGAGACAAGATAATTAGTCTCAGGTTGGAAGAAAGGATAGCAGGTGGGATCTTTTGCTAAACAATAGGACAGATCTCTGGGAAGCTTTTTGCTGTTACTGAGGCTGTGTAGTGCTTTAGAAGTCTTTTGCCTCTTTAAGAAGTTAAAAAAAAAAATCATACTCATATGCAAATTCAGATTTCTCACGTTCAGTATTCACTGAAATCTTTGTCCTTTATGATAACTTCAATTTCAAGTGAGGTGAGTGAAACAGTGTTTGGTAGGACAAGAGGATATGTCTTTAAGTTCAGCCAGGGGAGGTTTAGATTGGATATTAGGGGAAAAAAACATTAACTAAAGGCTTGTAAATCATTGGAACAGGTTGCCTAGGGTAGTGATGAATTTACCACCCCTGAATATATTTAAGACATGTGGATGTGGCACTTAGAGACATGATTCAGTGCTGGCTTAACAATTGGACTGATTATTTTAAAAGCCTTGTCCAACCTAAATATTTCTATGATTCATTGTTATTCATCCTGCTGCATTGCTTGCTTGTGACAAAGTCTGAACTAGTGACCAAACCAGACTTTTCTGACATGATGTTTTTAGTCCTAAAAGGGGGATCTTGATGGCAGTACTCTCACTTACTATATTGCCTGCACCCAAAACCAGGCAATAATTTGCATAAATTAGCTGCTACATCTGCTCTTTCCAACAGAAGAGAAGAGACCTTTTCTCATTCATAAATTGACTGGAAGACAAGCTTAAAATGTTTTTTAATGCTCTTTATTGAGACAATGCAATATTTTATATAGACAAAACACACTCAAGGGCAAGGGCTGATTATAGCTGTACAATCAAGAGAAAGACACTCAGACTGTGCAGAGCTGTCTGCCTCTCAGAGGCACTGTATGACAAGGATGGCTCCATGCTTAGCAGTTGCTTAAACACGCTGGTCAGGCTGCTGTGCTGAAACATGCATTTTCTGAAACCCCTGCTTGTCTGGCGACGGCTCCTTCACCTGCATAATAAGGTTAACAGCTTCACTTGAAGTACAGAAAATCTTTGCCAGTCGAGTGGAGATTAGCATCTTTTACATTGGCAAACTCTTAAAATAGACAAAGCTGTTCTGAAAGATGCACAAGATATACACAAGACTAAAACCAGGCCAAGTTCTTTACTATCTGCAAGTTCATGATTTTGACTGGAGTTGTTTAGTTAGCAAGAAATACTGTCCACAATGACTATCTGAACTTCACCAGGTAGTGAGCAATTAGTATGTACATTTAGTTGAACTTGAAAATTTAAATCGAAAGAGTCTACTCCAAAATGTCTCAGTTATCAGGCAAGGTAGGTTGAGAACTCTGGTCTCCTAAGCTATTTTTGCCATAAGCCTGCCAGAGAAAATTCACAAAGCATAATTTCCCCATACTGGAAATTATGGAAATAGACCTTGAAAATGAAATGGACCTTGTAAGACTTGTAAGGGCACAATAGGAACAATCAAGAACAAAAATAGCAAACCAATCTCACTACAACACTAGGTGACTACGTCTGTTTCATGAATAGGAGAATACACGTTATACCGGTGTCAAGACTAACAAAACCTAAAAGAGAGCAGAACTTTTCTGATTTTATGAATGTTTCTTAAATTGCTTTCATTATGTTAGCATGAGTTTATTGAAATCCATTGGAGTGCCAAGAGACATTAAAGACAGGGGAAATACAGTAAGTTGTGGTCAATAATTTCTATAATGAATTCAGGGGCTTCTGACTGGTCACTAGTTTTTCTGCTTGGACTCATGCTAAGTACAGGGGAACACTAGGAACTTTCTGCATTAGGTTCTGCTAGTTCAGGTCAGTTGTGACCTGCAATGCACTTTCCCTCTCCAGAGTTTCTCCTGAGCAAAGGTTTCCAATCACAAAAAATTACTCAGTGGTTTTGGGATCTGGACATATATAGTCAGGGGAATAAATGGAGACTGCTAACAAAACTGATTTAATGTGTGTCATAAATCAGAAATGAACGTTATTCTCCCGGGGTGGGGCGGGGGAGGGGGGAGCCCCAGTATATTAAAGCACTATGATACCTTTGATCTTTCTTGTTCATAACATGAAGTATTTTATAAACACCTTTAAACTGAAACTGGGGAGTACACTACTGAAATTCACCCTTGTCTTTCTACCTATTCCTTCTGTGCTAGGACTTCCATCCTATCCTAGACTTCAGTGCTATCCTAGACACAGATAAGTGGTCATAGGACAATGTTCAAAAACCCTTACATGACATCTGCCTTTATGCCTAATAAGCATGAAGCCATTATTCTGTGCACAAGAACACTGCTTGATTTTTGAGAATATTTTCTAGTTCTACTCCAGCTGATGTTATAGGAGATATTAAAAGAGTGTGCATACTGTTGCCCCTGTAGAGTAGAACCTGTATTAGTGAGTGACCTGCCAAGGTTAATGGAATTGTCAATCTAATACTTTCAGTGCAAGTTTTATGATTTCTATTTGTAAGTAACTATATACATAATTTATTATAAAAGATCTGACTTATTAACAATAATTACATTTATTACAGGCATACAATCACAGTTACATACATATTTAACTTTCAAATGGTATTGATCTTTCATTTTAATTGACTCACTGCTACAGGCTTTTTTAATTAATGCCTGGCTTTGTTTCAAATGGCTTCAATGCTTATGAATTTCAGCCAATCTAAATAGAAAGTCTTTGTTTCCATAATGATTACTTTGAATATGGTTCTGTGGATTTTATCAGGATGCCATTCTAGTCACATGAGAGATACCAACTGAACACAAGAAAAAATAAATAATTCTCTGTAGCATACTCAGTTCATAGTCCCTCTGAAGTGAAGGTGCTAAAGAGTTTCACATTCTTCAGAACATATTGCTAACACAGTAATAATGAAAAAGATTAAATTTTTTTCAGTTATGTGACATAGAGAAACCTCACCAACTAGCCATTTTAGATGTTGATATCCTTTCTGACTCAGTTTTATTTGTCTTTTTTGCAGATGTGAACAATAGCTACTTGTGCTTAATGAAGTTATAAAATCAATCTAGCTATTTTGAAAACAAGAAAAAAAGCCCCCCAATTATGCCATGCACTACTGAGTGGACAAAACCAGTATGAGTGCCAGAGCCTACACGATGCCAATGAGCAATCAGAGTGAGTCCATACAGTTGGTCATGCCTGTTTCTGTGGGTTCTTTCTTGACACTGTAGTCCTGAAGTCACAGGTACAATCACAGAATCACAGAATATTAGGGATTGGAAGGAACCTCAAACAATCATCTACTAAAATACCCCCAGTCACAGCAGGATCACCTAGACCAAGTTGCACAGAAACATATTCAGGTGGGTTTTAAATGTCTCCAGAGAAGGAGGCTACACAACTCCCTTGGGCAGCCTGTTCCAGTGCTCCGTCACCCTCACTATGAAGTAGTTCCTTCTCATATTTATGAGGAACCTCCTATGTTCCAGCTTATACCCATTGCCCCTTGTTCTGTCATTAGATGACATTGAGAAGAGCCTGGCTTCATCTGCCTGACACCCACCCTTCACATACTTGTAAACATTAATGAGGTCACTCCTCAGTCTTTGTTTCTCCAATCTAAAGTGACATAGCTCCCTCAGTCTTTCTTTATCAGGGAGGTGTTTTACTTCCTTCATCATCTCCATGGCTCTATGCTGAACTGTCTCCAGCAGTTCTGTGTCTTTCTTGAACTGAGGGGCCCAGAACTGGACACAATACTCAATGTGGTCTCTTCAGGGCAGAGCAGAGGGGAAGAAGAACCTCTCTTGATCTGCTAACCACCTCCCTTCTGATCCACTCCAGGATGACATTGGCCTTCTTGGCCACGAGAGCATATTACTGGCTCATGGTCATCCTGCTGTCCACCAGGACCCCCAGATCCCTCTCTCCTCCAGTATTCTCCAGGTCAGTCCCCAGCTTATACTGGTACCTGGGATTGTTCGTGCCCAGATGCAAGACTCTATGCTTGTCTTTGTTATAGTTCATCAAATATCTCCCCACCCAGCTTTCCAGTCTGTCCAGGTCCTGCTGAATGGTGACTGCCACACTGATACCTCTTCCCACATGTCCTCTATTTGAAAGGTGCAAATCTGTCAGAGACCTCAGGTAGATGTCATGAAACATCACATTTCCTCTGTTCCCAGAGACAAATTCTTCACTGGTGTTACCACCAAAGAGATAGCCTCTATAGGAAAGTGACTAAATGCTACCTACATGAGATTACTCAAGTGTGGTTAAATTTGCAATGATTTCTTGTTTTCAGAAAAGGAACATTTCATTTAAAGTTTGGGTTTTTTTCTAGACACTGTATATGTCCAATGTTGAAGAAGAGGGTGATTCAGAGGATGACTCAGAATGCCTGAACTGGAGCAGTCAAGCACCTAATTTTAGGTACAAACCAGATGGCCTCAGCCTAGGCTAGTTGCACACCTCGTTAAGATAAATGTTTATGATAGTTTTAGATCTATCACTTCAGAATCTCCTCTTCATCCGTTGATATGATGGCTGATTTAGATGCATAGCATTTAAATTACTCTAAATGCAGTTGATGAATGCTTAGACATCCAAGCTGGATGCCCAAAGTTAGAATGCATGACTGTGATTTTAGTTGTCTCATTTTAGATACAGTAACTCCTGCCTTAGCATCTCTTAAGAAAGAGACTTTCTGTAAGAAAGCTCTGTAGAAGAAAACTTCTCACAATAGTAGGAAGGAGCTAATACTTCAGTTACTATTAAGGATCACCAACAGAATATTCCTTCAGTCAAATCTCCTAACGTATCTAATGTATTAAAATTGCTGTGATCTAGGACTATATAAACTGGGAATTGAGTAAAAGAATTCTTCTAATAGTTTTTGTTGTAGACTTCTGGTAACATTTTTCTTTACTTAGACTTGTAGTGCCAAAGGAATTGAAGGCACTGTTATAAATGTAATTGCCTAAACAGCTTGTTCCAGTTTATGGTGGAGAAAATAATGAACAGAGCTCTTAATTTCAGTATAGATACACCTGAGAAAATTGTGATGAATACACATATTGTCCAGGGAAGTCTAGTATCAGCCAATACAACTGTGTGAAGTGGGACAGTTTTGGGCCCTGAGGTGCTAAGAACTGAGGTTGACACACAGATGACACCTTTGCCCTGTGAGAGACTGCCAATATCCAGATGCTCGTGGAGGAGCATAGAGGAAAACACTCCCTGTCTGCATTCCCAGACAGGGAATCTGAATTAAATGGCAACAGGTAGCAACACATGTTTTGCTTCAAATGGCGACAGATCTTTTACCTGAGGGAAGAAATTGTTGAAGCAGCAGCACAGTATAAGACACAGGTTGTTTGCAGAGACCCCCTGAGAGGGAGATAGAGCTATCTGAGAGGGAAATAGAGTTGTGTTGCCTGTCTTGCCAGGATTTGCCCTCTCTGCAGACAGGATGCTGCCGATAACAGACTTTACTTGGTGGACTGTAAGATCAATGGATAGTTGATTTGAATGTGTTTTCTCTTTATTATGGGCTTTCTCATTGCCTCTGGATTTTCTTTCTGGATATTGCTGGTCTGTCACAGTCTGCTTTGCCTTTATGGTTGTGAGTTTTGTAATGAGTTATAAAAACTTATCCTTGCAATACGCAGAGTCTGATAGTTAACTGTGCTTTCTGCCTACGGCCATGTTCCTTGGGCTGTGCTACAGCCTTGTCAAAACAGGCACCTCAAGTCAAGAAAGACTCTGAGGTACTGGAGTGGATGCGAAGAAAGGCAGCAAAGCTGGTGAGGGGCTTAGACTACAAGTCTTATTAGGAGTGGCTGAGGAAGCTGGGGCTGTCTAGCCGCAGACAGAGGAGGAGAAGTCTGCTGGCAGACCTTATCACTCTCTGCAACTACCTGAAGAGACACTGTAAAGTGGCAGATGTTGGTCTCTTCTCACAGGTGCTTAGAGACAGCACAAAGGAATAGCCTCAAGGTGCACCATGGGGTGTTTGCCTGAACATTAGGGAAAATTTTTTTTGTGGAAAGACTGGTCAGGGATTGGAACAGGCTGACCAGATAGGTGGCTGAGACACCTGTCTTAGATTTGTTTAAAGAGAATTTATATGTAGTGCTTAGATTTATGGTGTACAGGTATGGTTTAGTGGTGAACTTGTTAGAGTAGGGTTATTGATTGAACTTGATGATCTCAATAGTCCTTTCCAACCTGTATAGTTCTATGATTCTATGATCATTAAGTAGAAAAGATACCTAAATAACCATTCCTAAGAGGTGCTATAACAAGCTGTTCAGGGGATAGGAATTCTTTCCAAACTGGAGTGAACATTTTGTAATTTCCAAATTAAGACTAATGGAAATTTCCAAATTAAGACTAATGGAAATTTCCAAATTAAAATAATGGAAAATTATTGTAGAAGTTAAAAAATATATATATATTTTGAGTTTTGCAATAGTTTATGTGGAAGACAAGTACTACTTTTGATAATGATTTATTCTTGTTGGCTACTCTTTCGTGTCTGGCTTTTAACATGTTGCTACTAGAATACTTTACAAGGGAAGGAGGAATTAGGCATTGTTATAGCCATTGCACTGTCAAAGAAATTGAAGCCTAATTTGAATTGCATCACCTAAAGTCAGCCCAGGTTATTATAATGACCACTGGGGAAATTACAAAACCTTGCTGAAGTTAGGGACATTTTTGTAGAGTATTGGTGTCTTGAAACACTGTCTTTTTGTTAAGATAAAATTGCATTACGTAGCCTGAGTGATTTCTGGAGTTAGTAAGTGATTTTCTGTTCCCTTGGTAAGCAATAATTCATGCAAAGAGGTTGACTGAAATTTTACCATGCTATTGAAATGGGAAAACAGTGAAGCATTGTTTGAGACTTTTTATAAGTGGAAAGATGGCATAGAAAGAAAAAAAATTTATAAAGGTGGAAACTCTTCAAAATATAATAATATTGAAAAAAATAAGCTTGCTATTTTGAAGAAAATAATATTAAAGAAACTGATAGGAAAATTACCATTCCTTTAAGATATTAAAGAAAATAAGCATTAATACCCCAAATCTGCCCAAATAATCAAATTGAAAAATGTATTAACAAATATAACAAAAAAGAAATGCATTAAATAACATGACACCTAAGTAATTTATAATTACTGAATTACATACATTTAGTTAGAAATGCATGGGAAGAGAGAAAGAACTGGAAAAACCAAAAATATACTATAAGTTGTAACCATGCAATGAAATTGTCAGTTTTTAAAGGTTATTTCCCAGAAACAGATTTGTGTATCACTTTAATTTTTATGAAATGCATGTGCCATCACTTGCTTAGACAAACCTTACATTCTAAAATGGTATTGACATCACTGTCAGCAAGATGCATCTGAAAGAGGAAAAAACCCCACAAGTACATAAAAACGAGGTCCAAATGTAACGCGTAAAACTAAAAACATCTTGGATGCTTCAATTTTACTATGTAAAATTTGCATATGTTGTTATTCATATGATTTATATATATATGTATATCCTGTCACATTGCAGTGGTCAGAAGAAAGTTTATACAGCAGCAAATTACAGGAGAAACAATTGTTTCTTCTTTAATAAGATCTACAAATAGAGTAAAGTTGTTTCAGGGACTTATTTGTCTCATTTAACTTCAAACACTCTATAATATAAAAGTCTCCATCTCAGTTAATTACCTTACGCATATTTAATGTTTTCCTGATCCACACTAGATGTCTACTGTAGGATGAGATGAAGTCTGCATATAAATTCTAAAAAGCATTTTAAGATGTGTGTAAAAGCAGACTTTTTGATTATGACTCCTTTATGATTACAGAACCGTGTCTCTGGGAAACACAGTTTTTCTCCCTGAATTAGTATTCAAAAATCAAGATATCTGTGTGAAAGCTTTTCACATATCTTGATGAGTAAAAGTAATTAACAATTTGACAATAAATCCTTTCCCTTTATATTCTCATAAACACACAAAAGTTTGGTAGAACAAATGTTTCTAGCTTTCAGTATTTGAGATTCTGCAAAGCTTTTTGTGAGGAAGTTTCACAGATGATTTAACAGCACCTAGGACATACAATATCACTTCTGCGAACTCTGGAGGGCGCCATATTTAAATATTAATGGATTAAGATGGAAAATGCCTAATGGCTTTTCTTATGGAATTATAACTTAAATATTTGGGATGCATTTTAAATCTTCAGGGTTCCACCTAACACCTTAATCATTGGAAAAATTCTGCAAAAGTTACGCATGTACCAAAATTGCTTTAACCGGGTCTTGAATTAAAAAACATTTGTATTTTTATTGCAGAATATGAATTCAAATATATCTGTAATGGCAAGAGCTCCTGAAAAGCTATTAAACGGGAGAATTACTTGGCGAGGCAAACCAACATACTAAGCAATTTTGCTAAAATTAGAATTCATTTCCTACA
This sequence comes from Rhinopomastus cyanomelas, assembly GCA_013400115.1. NCBI lineage: Eukaryota > Metazoa > Chordata > Aves > Bucerotiformes > Rhinopomastidae > Rhinopomastus > Rhinopomastus cyanomelas. The sequence goes on along the minus strand of VXBP01001094.1, from coordinate 40,034 downwards.
TAGTACAGTGTGCTGGTTTACTATAGCTCCAGTAAATAGCTTTTCTGTTGATGCTTCCCCATCCTGAAATTGGGAGTTGTTATCCTACTTCTTTTTAGTTCAAGAATCTTAAAAGCAGATGAGTGAAAGTGTTGAAGATTTGTGAGACATTTAAGTTATTTAATCGTGGAAATATTTAATAGGTATCTACCAGGTAAAATCGAATCAAACCAGATCAACAAGACTTACATGTCATAGCTTTTCTATTCTAATGTTAACCCCCTCCCCCACTAAAAATAGTAATGATTTTAGCCTAGAGACCTTGCAATGAGCAAAGTGATATAATGATAACTTTGTGATCACTTTAGTAGTGAGTGTTCTTCTAAGATGATAACTCTTCTGGGACTTTTTAGTCTGCCTTTGAAGTTTGTTTCAGTAATTTTTGAAAAGATTATCCAGGGTATCAGAAGTAACCAGCTTCTTCTACAGAGCTGTATATCACAGACTGACAGGCCAGCTGTGGTGTGCCAAGCAAGACTTTTGGGCCTCAGAAGCAGGCATTATTTTCAGTCTACAAAATAAGAATTAGGTGTTCAGTAGCTTCATATTTTTCTAATCATCATGAAGTTAATGTGGGTAAAAAAGTTAAAGTTGGTTAAGGTACCTCCTATTTCAGAAAAAGACTAGAAGTTCCCAAAGCATACCTATATCTGCAGTAAGAATGCCACAAGGCAAGGGATGAGTGCTTGTAATTGCAAGTATTTCAAGTTTACAAAGGCACCCCTTTATTTTTATTTTTTATTTTTATTTTTATTTTTTATTCATGAAGTGAGTTCACACTGATTTCGGCACTCCTTGCCAGGTAAAGTATTCACAGACACATGATATGACTGTCTAGAAATAAGACTTTTCAGTTGCAGTGAAGTTATTTGGAAATAGCTCAATGGAAAGGATTCAGACTGCCTTGAAAAAGATAAGCAATAATGGTTCCAAAGACTTACTCTTAGTTTTCTCATTACTAAAAACTCAGATAAATTAATTGAAAATCAGCCCATAGCATTCCTGTGTTAAAAAGTTTTGACTTCTAAGATAAAAGGGAAAACCTTTCTTCTTATTGTAGCAGGAACTTTTATGTCATATATTACAAAATGGCACAAAATAATGAAGTTTAGAAAAGCCATTAAGGAAATAAAAGTGGTTTTGAGCTAAGTAAAGATGCCTACAATTCACACAATAGTACTGCATTTGGCAGATAATTAGTACGTGATTGTCTTTTGAACTATGAAAATAAATTTAGGATATGCTAGGCTCTAAAAAGTTACAGCTTTCACTGTTTATTGTTTTGTTTCTGTTTTTTCTTTCTAAGTCTTTCGCTTAAAGAATTTTTTTCAAAGACAGTTTTCTAACCAAGTATTGTTATTATGTGCATATGAATAAGCCTTGAGGAAATCATACAGGTCTACTCAACTATGTGTTATAAACATTTTAATTATACAAATTCTTATTCTTTCAGTTCTACAAAATGTTATTTAGCTAAGGTGGACCAAAACTTTTCCCTTTTGAAACCCTGCTTTGAATTCCTTGTAACTATTGTATTGCACAGAATGTTAGGGATTGGAAGAGATTTCGAAGGATCATTGAGTCAAATTCCCCTGCCAGAGCAGGATCACCTAGACCAAGATACACAGGAAAATATCCAGGTGGTTTTAAACATCTCCAGAGAAGGAGACTCCACAACCCCCCGGGCAACCTGTTCCAGTGCTCTGTCACCCTCACTGTGAAGAAGTTCCTTCTGATATTTATGTGGAACCTCCTATGTTCCAGCTCACACCCATTGCCCCTCATCCTATCATTAGATGACATTGAGCAGAGCCTGGCTCCATCCTCTTGACACCGACCCTTCACATGTTTATAAACATTAATGAGGTCACCCGAGTCCCCTCTTCTCCAAGCTAAAGAGACCCAACTCCCTCAGCCTTTCCTCATAAGGGAGGTGTTCTACTCCCTTCATCATATTTGTGGCTTTGCAATGGACTCTTTCCAGTAGTTCTGTGTCCTTCATGAACTGAGGGGGCCCAGAACTGGACACAATATTTCAGATGTGGTCTCATCAGGGCAGATTAGAGGGGGAGGAGAACCTCTTTTGATCTACTAAACACACTCCCATTCTGATCCAGTCTAGGATGCCATTGGCCTTCTTGGCCACAAGGGCACATTGTCATGGTCATCCTGCTGTCCACTAGGATCCCCAGGTCCCTTTCTCCTACACTGTTCTCCAACAGGTCAGTCCCCAACTTACCCTAGGACCTTTCTGCCTTCCTGCTGGCCTTTCCTTCTCCACTAAACCACATGAAGTTTAATGCATCTGTTACAACAAACTCTGGACCAACTGGAGTAAGCACACAGACGCCTCAGGCTGTTGTCTCATTTCAGCATGGAGACACTTGAGAATCATGGCAACAAGAAGTCTCACCTGAATGAGGTATTTTCACAGATGTTATTTTAGAAGAAAAAGCAGCTACACAGGACAGAATACTCAAAAGAACATTTGGTTTATACAAATTAATTTTTTTAACAGGTGAATTGTTTCCAAAGATATTACCAGACTAAAATAAAGAACCCTGGTTAAGACATTATCTACAGACACACATCTCTTTAAGGACATCTTAAACATGTAGTATACTATGCTGATCACAGAATTATAGAATCATAGAATCGCTTAGTTTGGAAATTACCCTCAAGATCATTGAGTGCAATCATTAACCTAAATGTACCAAGACTTCTACTAAACAATGTCCCTAAGCTTCATATTTAAATGACTTTTTAATATGTCCAGGGAGGGCAATTCAACCACCTCCCTGGGCAGCCAGTTCTGATGCCAAATGACCATTTCAATAAAGAAGATTTTCATAATGTCTAACCTAAACTTTCCCTGGTGCATCTCCTCTACCTAATTCCTTTAATTTTCTTCCTCACACCAGTCATTTTTCAAAACTCTATTCCAAACCACTGAGCAGATCTTTAGGGAAAAGTTAACTTCTTAAGTTGAGCAAACTGGATGTACACAAATCCATGGGCCCAGATGGGATGCACCCACTAAGAGAGACAGTGGAAGTCATTGCTAAGACACTCTTCATCATCTTTTCTAAGTCATGGGGATCAGGAGAGGTACCTAGGGACTGGAGAATAGCAAATGTCACTCCAATCTTCAAAAAAGGAAAGAAGGAGGACCCAGGGAACTATAGACTGGTCAGCCTGACCTACATCCCAGGGTCAGTGCTGAGACCAGTCCTATTCAATGTATTCATTAATGACTTGGATGAGGGATTGGGGTGCGCTGTCAGCAAGTTTGCTGATGACAGAAAGCTGGGAGGAGTGGCCAACACCCCCATAGGTGGTGCTGCCTTTCAGCAAAACCTGGACAGACTGGAGAGCTGGGCACGGAGAAATGTAATGAAGCATAACAAGGGTAAGTGCAGAGTCTTGCATAGCGGCAAGAACAACCCCAGGTACCAGTATAAGTTGGGGACTGATCTGTTAGAGAATGGTTTAGGGGAAAGGGACATGGGGGTCCTTTTGGATAACAGGATGACTATGAGCCAGCACCCTGAGGTGGATCAGAATTGGGGTGGTTAGCAGATTGAGAGAGGTTCTTCTGCTCCTCTACTCTGCCCTTGTGGGACCACATACACCACCCAGCTTTGTGTCATCAGCAAACTTGCGCTCAGTGCACTCTAATCCCTCATCCAACTCATTAATGAATAGGCTGAACAGGACTGGTACCAGTACAAACCTTTGGGGGACTCCACTAGGTACAGGCCTCCAAATAGACTCTGTCCCATTGACCACTACTCTCTGACTTCAAACGTGTAGCCAGTTCATGATCCACCTTGCTACCCAATCATCCAGTCCACACTGCCTGAATTTGGCTGCAAGGATGCTGTGGGAGATTGTGACTAATCCTCCAGTTCACTGCAGTTCACACTGGAAATACACATACTTAACTCTGGTCACGTGAACAGTTTCAGGCTGAGTCCATCCCCAGCTACTGGAAGCCCTTACCTCTATAGTGCACAGAAAGTGTGCAGTGACCACACAGGTTTTCTCTTGTGGAAGCCATTCTGTGCGTACACAGAGACGTGCACACGTGCATGTAGAAAACCATGTTATTGCCCTCCTCTTCTGATACGGAGTCTGAGTAGGGCTGGATTGTATCCTTGCACAAGGGAATTTGGAGTGCTTCCCAGTTCGTAAATAAACAGATTTAAAGCTTAGGAAGAGTCTTTGAGTGGTTAAACATGTGTGTGACATATGTATATATGTAAGTAAGGATGAACAGACAGGAACTAAAATCAAGTGGAAAGTAGCTTGCCACATCATGCAGTTTAATATGCTAGTAACACATTTTTGTTATGTTAGAGGTATTGGATTTGTTTTTCTGTACCAACACTTCAGCCATATTCTTCCAGGAGAACCCATATTTATAGCTGATTTTAAACTGTAAAGTGACAAAGGACTTCCATTTAACACATTAGATGTTCTCAATAAGCATTTTTTTTTAAAAAAAAGAACAAATCAGTGTGTTGGATTAATGGCAATCTCGAATATTATTGTAATATTCAATCACCATTTAGCAGATAAATAATGGAGATGAAAGTTTCTCCATTTTCACTACACATCGCTCCTGCCTCGATTTTGCCGCTTCAGCAGCTCTCTGAAAAATACATCTTGCAGCATGCCCTCAAGGGCATTAGATTTTGGCTACTTCAGATTAAGGAGACTTCGCTGAGAATGTACTGCCAGAATTTTTTTCTCTTTTACATCTAGAAGGCTTGATTGACATCTGACATGTGTTGTGTTTGAAGAATACCTGTAAGAGATATATGCCTGAGAAGACAGTAATGGTTTTACAGATCCCTTCAGAAAGGGCATGCCCTGAATTTTAGCCTTCAAGGTCTCATCTGGATGTTCATCGGCTAAGACAAGTGATTAAATTAGTTTCTATTGATGTTTGACTTTACGCCCAGATAAGGTGCATACTTCTCCAGGCTCTCTAAACTTTTTTCATCAATCTGCTGCTCTTCTCCACTGGTTTCTAGCTTTTTCTCAAAAAAGACGCTTGGCACCCACAATACCTAGGAAAAGCCTTATTGCCTTATTAAAGGGAAGCTGCATCAAGGTCCTTTGCAATGACACAGTGTACCAGAAGGCACGATACTTAAAGGTCAAAAACCTAGCTGCCAATATGGGTGGGATTAGTCTGGTCAAACATAGGTACCTAAACAGTAGATATCTAAAAATGAAGAAGTTAGCCACCAGAGAGAAGACACAGAAAAATCGGGCATTGTAAGGCCTGTTTTAGGAAGGTTGGTAAGAAGTAAAAAGTCTTTGATTATTTCCATTGATGACAAAGGGGTACACGTGCATATAACTACTAGTAGGTGAGCTAAATCCTGTGCTGGTAAGTGTGTGGGTCAGAGCAGCCTATACAGTCAAATGGCACTTCTGTGCCCCTGTGTGTGAATGAGCTGCATGCCTTCATACAAAGAAGGTTGAAACCTTTCTAGCTTCTTAGGAGTGACTTAGTAGGTAAGTCTGTCTTTAAACTTGATATTCAGTTGTACAAAACAATCTTTAAATGAAATTAACATTAAATTAACAGTGGGTTGGTACTTCTACATCCATAGTATTCTAAAATATCCATGCATGTTATCTTTAAAATAATTCAAGGCTTCAGATTTGCTTCACTAGCACTTGTGTGGAGAAGTTATCTTCATATTCAGAAAACTCACCTGAACTATACAAATTAGAATATCATAGAGCACTGAAACAAAACTCCACTATGAATGCTCATGAAGGCTTTATGCTACAAGTTCTGACTTTTAGAAGTGATGCTGAATAAATGTTTAAGGCATTCAACCCTTAGAATTTATTGGGTTAGGGACACAAGTTTGAAAATGGGACCTGGTTTGCTGTGGTGATGTATGCAAGTGCATTTCATTGGAATAATTTTTATGTCAAGTATGGAGTTTTGCAGTTCTTTTTTTGTCTGAAATTGTATGAAATAATTTGAGCAACATATTCTTCATCTGAACTCTGAAACAACAAATGCATGTTAATTCTGCACACATAGATATGATTTAAGTGTGTCATTTCTTGTTTGTTTTATAAAAGAAAAATATAAAGACGTATAAATAAATCAAATTCAAATCCCACAGAAGCTGGGAGTCTAGGAAAAATTGGGAATTTTCGTAAGATTTGTACCTATTTTTTAAAGGAAGGTAAATTTTATTTGGAAAGTATTTACAGGCTTAATTTTCCATTTACAAAACTGGATATTTCAGTCAGTGGAAGTCAGTTACAAAACAATTGACATGTAAGAGCTGGGTACGTGTTACATACTTCACATTGATTTGATGTCTGGGAGAATACCTGTAAGCAATGCTACCTCCTGACATTAACAACCTTCTTAAGTTGTGACATTAACTGACAAGGCCAAGTTATTTTTATAATTCCAAACATATTTAGATACTGGTGTGAAGTGTGATAAACATTTGTTGAAGTGTGTGTCTGTAATTGGATCTAAACTGCATTCAGTGATTATGATTCTTCAACCACATACTTGGAGTGGAGCTCCTCTGAGATGACTAAGGTTTCAGCTGGGCACAGACACATGAGAACTGAGACTTTCTGTAGAATTTTCCTCTTCCCTGTGCACTAGCATCAAGCAAAGGATCTGTATATTCACTTACATTTCTTCCTTCCTTATGAAGATACATTTAATTTCGTAAAAGAAAGGAATTTTTATATACACTTGGTGGACCTCTATCCCATTCCCCATAACCATCTTTCAAGTGTGGAACAAGATTGATCTTGCCAAGGTGTCTTCTGGCTTACAGACATTTTCAGTTACTAGACACAGGCTGTTATATTCCACTGATATGCGTTAGTATTTGTCAAGAGTTCAAACCAAACACAAAGAAGGGCAGTCAGGCATCAAGGTGGGGTCTGAGACAGAATTTGCCAGACAATGGAGAAACTCAGAGAAAACAAAAGGGGGTTATTAAATCTATAACTAGGTACAGAAAGAAGAAAAAATCCCAAGACTTTGAAATACACAAACCAGAACCTCTGTCATAATTCTATTACATACATGTCTGTGAAAAATGAGCAAAGAATTATGTAAGCAGTCTGTTTCCAGCCGGGGTCCCTGGGGCGGGAGACAGGCATGCAAGCACACCCTTAATGACACAGGGGGAAGGGACGCCCCTTGCCATTCCAGGTCTCCCATTTTTCTCAAACAATCTGCCAAAGCTTTAAGAGTTACAAGTCCTTTCAGTTCAATTCTCCCACTCACTCAAAGCATCCTCAATTTTCTCAGTGGCAAAGTGACAAACAGTTTCTCCTGCAATGGCCGCATGACTAGGCGCCAGTAGCAGCAGCAGCAGGGACCTTCTTCCTCCTCTGGGCTTTGGGCTCTCCTTCTTTAAAGTTATTTCACCACCAGATATCTCTGGGCTTGTTTTGTTTTATTTTGCTCAATGCAGAGAGGAATTAGCATCAGTGGTTTCTTGCTGCACCTGCACGCCTCATGGTGTGGGTAGGGGAAGGGCTTTCCATGGACATGGCTCATGTCAGCACAGCTCAGTTCAGCAGCAAAGCAGAGCATCCTCTGCCCATCGTTGCAGCTGATGCGGTGTTCCAGCCCGGCTGTGGCCGAGCAGACCCAGGGCTGGATGCAGCTGGAGCCACTGGCAGCCGAGGAAGCAAGGAGTGGGGTCTGTCCTGGGGCTGCATGCCCAAAGGCCACCTGCCCTGAAGCTGCCCTATCCCAGCTGGGTCTCCAGGGAAGGAAGCAGAAGGAAAAGGGAAAAGCCCAGGCTCAAACCCCACAAGCCATGTTTTATAGGTGTGCAGGGCACCTGGGAATGCCCCTAGCCCCAACCCTAAACTGAGCAAAAGCCCCTTTCCCGATCGGGATCTCTCAGGTGTCTTCACAGTGCCTGTGAGGAGATGGAGGCTTTGTCTTCCCAGAGAGCTCACATTAAGGACAAGAATAGCTGGATTCCCAGCCTAGCACAGTGTCATGGGCAGATAAAAACCAGATAGACAACATCAGGCATAGGAAGAAATATTAAAGCGAAGAATCCTCCTTATGTATCCATGAAGAGCAAGGAAAACCACAATGAAACTGACCCTACTGACTGAAGAAACATCTTTTTTTCCTATTGATTTTAGATAAGGTAAATAATTTTGTAGGCAACAAAAACAGAGATTACTAGAGACTGACCACCATGAATTTGGGATTCAGAGGCATCAAGGAAAAAATTCATGGTCAAGACATAGATTTCTCCAAGGTAAAACAACATTTGATTCTTCAAATAGAAGAAAACTGAGGAATTAGGTAAAAACAGATTATTTATACTGTGTGTTAATGTTTTCATAGAATCATAGAATCACTACAAATTGGAAGGGACCTTGAAAGATCATCTAGTCCAATCTGCCTGCAACAGCAGGATCACCTAAACCAAGTCACACAGGAACTCATCCAGGTGGGTCTTGAACATCTCCAGAGAAGGAGACTCCACAACAACCCTGGGCAACCTGTTCCAGTGCTCCGTCACCCTCACTGTGAAGAAGTTCCTTGTCAGGTTGATGTGGAACCTCCTATGTTCCGGCTTACAACCATTGCCCCTGGTCCTATCACTACATGACACCGAGAACAGCCCAGTTCCATCCTCCTGACACCCACCCCTCAAATATTTGTAGACATTAATGAGGTCACCCCTCAGTCTCCTCCAAGCTCAAGAGACCCAGCTCCCTCAACCTCTCCTCATAAGGCAGATGCTCCACCTCCTTCATCATCTTCGTTGCTCTACACTGGACCCTCTCCAGAAGCTCCAAATCCCTCTTGAACTGAGGAGCCCAGAACTGGACACAACACTCCAGGTGTGGTCTCACCAGGGCAGAGTAGAGGGGGAGAAGAACCTCTCTTGATCTGCTAACCACCTCTCTTCTGATCCACCCCAGGATGTTGTTGGCCCTCTTGGCCACAAGATCACATTGCTGGCTCATAGTCATCCTGCTGGCAACCAGGACACCCAAGTCCCTTTCCCCTACACTACTCTCCAACAGGTCAGTCCCCAGCCTATACTGGTATCTGGGGTTGTTCTTGCCCAGATGTAAGACTCTACACTTACTCTTGTTATAGCTCATTAAATTTTTCTCAGCCCAGCTCTCCAGCCTGTCCAGATCTCGCTGAATGACAGCACAGTCTGCAGGGGTGTCTGCGACACCACCCAGCTTTGTGTCCTAGGAAAATTATTTGCTAGATAGGAAGTTACACAGAAAAATTATAAACAATATTTTGTTACAATCAGCCCATTACTCCAAGGCCAAACATTCTAAGACCATCCAAATTTTGTAGGTTTGGTTTATGTCATACTTGACCTTAGTACCAATTAATCTTTGATTTATTAAGTTCTAGCTGTCCTATCACTTACAAAAGAAATGAATTATAAAGCTTGTCAGTCAAATCAGTTTTGCTTGTAACCATATACTTTTAAAAACATTGAATTTACCTTATTTGGGATTTGGGAAAGGTTCTATTACAGAAGACAGGAGCACTATTAACTTTTGTGAGAAGTACTTCGACTTGGACAGAATTGTGTGGAATATAAGTTGTTTTGTAGGATCAATCCTAATTCTTTGGTTTGGTCAAAGAAAAGATCATTGTGGGTAAAAAGAGGGGTCATCTTTTGAATTTTTTCTCTGGTTAATTCTCTGGTATGAGTATAAATTAGAAAAGACTAGAGACCTATGTGAGAGTGAAAACATCTTTGGTCTCTTTTGTTGACTTAGACTGGTTGAAGTTACAGCACTAATGTTAACGTTGTTTGGTCTGTCACTTCATTTTTTTACGTGTAATGGATGCTGAAATGAATTTTAAGTCATCTGTGAGTTACAGGAGCAATATAAAATGTTACTTTGCCTCAGAAAGTGAAGCCTTGATAATTGTTCTGGATTGGTACATAAAGTTTATATTTAAAAAGTAAGTAAAAGCTTTGACATTATGTCATGGAGCACTTGACATTATTAGAGAGAGTCTTTCAGATATATTAACTTTCAGGAGAGTGGTTTCACAAGCAGCTACTTTTACTATTTTCTCTTTGTACAGAAATACATCCACTGTTAGAGTTTAAATGGGTTAAGGCACTCGGTAGCCTTGCACACCGTAGCATTGGTATTGCAGCACCGTGCATGTGTGTCTTACATACCTGGCTTATATGTTCACTTACAAATAAACAAAGCTCCACAGTAATAAAACGTAGTCTAGGGAAGGTTTCCTAGACACAACTCAATTAAAGAATAGATCCAGTTTGCAGCTACTTGTTGTAGACATTTCTGCTGCAACAAGCTAAGTCACCAACACACTATGTAAATCACTGTGTGTCTTCTGTAAGCTAATGGATCTTAGGTCATGATCATGGTGAGAGGAGCTCAGAATAGCATTTGTCTCTGCAAACTTAGAATAAAAACTCAATATACAAGCAATCATTTTTAAAGTACTGCACTTTAAAGTATCCTCAAAATAAGTGTATGCAGCAATAAGTGTGGTTTTCCATCTTGCATAAAACAAGCATAATGGGATACTACTTGGAGTAATTTTTAAATGTTATTCCAGAAATAAAGATCAAAAATAGTTTTGTTATTTGTTGGACAATGTGCACTAGATGCAGCAAAGAGTGGAATGTCTGTAACTTTTATCAACACAACACTGGAGGATTTTTTATTCTGTAATAAAGAAACTCAGACTTTTGATGGTAGTTCTAGAGTTTAATGACATTCTCTAAAGTTGTGGTTGATGGTGTTGCAAGCTCTTGAGCAAAAGGGCTAAAGATTTATTCTGGTTGATGTATCAGAATGAGAGAAATTTCAACTTTGTGCTAAGAAAACAGAAGTAATAGTGTAGAAGGGAAATCTTTAAATATGTACAATGGCTTTCTGACGGCAGAACGAGGTATGAAACACAGGGCCGTGTGTACTGTGTGCCACAGATGCCATGTCTATTAGAGCTGAGTTTTGTGTCTGCCACAATAAAGGAAGCTGTATATCAAAGGCATCTTTTACAATGTGATGGAGAACAGGACCATGTCTACCACATCAATGAATACGTAATAAAAAGCTCCTTCCACTTAATCAAGATCTACCTTCACAATAATGACATTTGCAAGTGAAAATTCCTATGTGATCTAATTATTGTTAACCATTGAGCAATTAATCTTGTTTACATATTACTTCTGGACTTCTCCCTGACCTGAGTGCAGAAGGGAGTGCTACTGGTATCACAGCAGGTGGCACTCTTTCCTTCGTATTCGTTCTGAATTAATCTCCTCAGACACAGAAAACACAAAATGATTGCTAGTATTACATTTAATGAGATCTGTGAAAAATTGGTTATAACAGGGTCTACTGGCTGAAGAACTTAAGGATCTCTGAGTCATCTTATTGCTCCAGTAGCTCTCCAGGATGCTGCTGAAGTAGTTTTCAGATGCACAGCTAAGTAATTTAAGACTGAGAGCAAGGCCAGCTAGGAAAAGCATTGTAAGCACAAATTGCTTCCTTTCTTTTTTTCAGAGAAAGCTTGTGCTCCTATTTGTTGAAACAGAAGTGAGTGAACACAAAACAGACAGTAGCAGAGGTCTCGACTTCCTGGGAGCTGAAGAGGTGAATTGTTGAGTGTCTGATGCAAGACTGGTAAGTACCTAAAAGGTGTCTAGGTAGAAAGAGGTTTTTGCATTGGGGATTTGGACAGTTGTCACCTCATAATTTGCTGTCTAAAGCTAGGATTTATGGCAGAGTAAAAAACTTTTCCTCAGTGTACCAGTGCTGTTTTTACTTTCTATCTTCCATCTTGATGAAAAGTTCTTAAGGCCAGAAACACACACATTTTAGAAAAGCAATGCCTGTCTATCCTGCACCTTAAAATACTGAAGCCTTAATAGTGTAATGCACCGTATAGAGTTTGTTATGTGAATAATACAAACTCTCTGTCTTGTCATGACAAATTCAGATCAACCCAGGGACAGGAATAATATCATGACAAGGTAAGTAGAACCTACAGTAAGTAGAACCTACGGTAACTAGGACCTACGGTAAGTAGGACCTACAGTAAGTAGGATAAAATTTCTTTCAGGAGTAGGAGTTTCTCTTCTGTTTGATATGCAAAAGGATTTTGTTTTTTAATTATATGAAAACTAGATTAAGCTTTTAATTAATTTTTATCCTGAAGTTTTGTCTGTGGCCACAGGAGATTAATTGTGTAGTGGCTACCTAAGAAGAGATGCTGTAAAAATGTTAAGCATCTGGTATCATTACCAGACAAATTGTATTTGCAGAATTTAATTTAGTATTTTCCAGTTTTATATTTCCCATATGTATCTTTATAGAATATGAGAAGTACAAATAGATGATGTTAAACTGTATAAAAAAACCATAAAAATTTAAGATGATATACAGTCAGAATTAAGGAACAGATAAAATAGCTAGGCTAAGACATGATGCTTTACCTTTTGTACCAAGGCCGTCTGCGTTTTCTCTGTCTTGTACACAGATTAACAAATTTAGCTGAACTTTCTTCCTTACATCTGATAAACATATTGTTCAAGAAGAGAAAGAGAAAATAAGTTAAACTGACAGGTATGAGCACATTTTATGGTAATTTTCCTTTAAATGAGACTTGGCCTCAAGCTGGCGTGCTCTGAAGTTCCTTTTTGTGCAGCTGTTTTTTCGGTTGTCAAAAAGAACTAAGTGATTTTGTTTGCTTTGAAAAAGACTAGTTTATTAAAGTTATGCCTATTGTATCACAGAGTTTCTACTGTCTATCAAAATCTGCACCTTTTGGCACAATTATTTTGCAGCAGATAAAGGCAGTATGAAACCATCTCAGAAGTAAAAAGAAAAAAATGATGTTGATAATCAATGGTTTGTCTTTGTGAGCAGCCATTGAATTAATCTTCTTAAGAAATCATTTGTGTTTAGTGCCGTTTATTATGAAGACCTGAATTTTGTTTGTGAATCTAGCAGCATGCACTTCCTCACGAATAAAGAAAGTTTAATTTTCAAAGGAATTAGATTTGTGTGTGTGATGCACTGCAACACGTACTGTAAAATAAAAATAGAGCAGTCTGACCACAGATGCACAAACTATGCCTCTTCCTTCATGCGGAACTCAATGATTAAAAGTTCCTAATTCTGTGGAGTTAAAAGCTGGTATATCATTGGACATTGGCCTCACAAAATCCAAATCAGTGAGTTTTGGCATCCACAATGATGAGTCTTCGCTTTAAGTATCTCAGCAGCTGGCCAGCCACAGGATAAACTCTCCTTAATTAGCAAATTAGCCAAAACAAAGGACAGGGAGATGTTGGTCAAGCAAAAAAGGAACAGCCTAGATCTGTGAAAAAAAGCAAAGAACATTTAATTTAAACAAAAAACTTCCCTTATCACCAAGAAACAAAGAGAGAAACACATGGCTCTTATGTATGTCTTCCTGATACCAGCTCTGCTACTTCCTTTCCTTCAGGCAAAAACACCCCTAGAGTCCTTTTGTCCTCTGGTAACTTGGCATCCTTCCCCACAGGAGACAAGTCCTCCATGAGCTTTCTCCAGATACCATGGTGTTCTGTTATTGGTTGTGGATAACCCTGCCCAGTCAAGCTTAAGGATCCTTTAAGGATCCACCTCCTGCTCACATGTGCAGTTTTACAGGAATTCTCCTCCTCTGTTGATTTCTGATGTCTCCAAAATCCATTTGGTCCTCTTCTCACCAGTAGTTACTCAGGCAACATCCCCATCGCTAAACTTGGTGACTGCATGGCATCTTTTTTGTTCCCCAAAAAAAGGAAATTCCTAAATAAAAAAAAACAAACCAGGAACAGAAGGAAGTAACTCGGCAGGTTTCCCCTCTTTAATAGGTTAGTGCATAGGTGCTGATTGGCACAGCTTTTCCAGAGGCAGATCTGAGGATGAGCTGGAGGGAGCTTTTTCTAGGCTTCTTACAGAAGGCAGCAGCAGCTCTGCTAACAACAAACATCCTCCAGGCTAAAAATATCACGTTTTCCATCCCTCACCTCTGCAATTAATACTTTTAAGAGTTGTGGTTAAAGTCTACATACTTGTGATTTTGTCAACACAAAAAGGATTTCCCCAAACAAAATTTAAATAGCAGACTATCACAGATGCACTAATTGGATCAGCTTAGCCAGAGGCTAGTCTGAACATGAGCTAGAGGGAGCTTCCACAAAGTTTATTATAGGGGCCAGTTAGCAACTTCCCTCTGGACATGGGACTTAGGTGGCAGCAGTGCTCACTTCACAGTTTGAATTCATCAGAATCTTCTTACAAATTTTTTGGTGTGTTATCCATGGACAGTAGCTGTGGCTCACGTCCTGTGGGTGCTTGGACTCGTGGAATCTTCGAATCCTCCAGCTTGGAAAAGACCATAATCCCTGGACATGTTAAAAGCCGTGTAGATACAAGACTTGATTACATGGTTTAGTGGTGGACTTGGCAGAGCTAGGGGAATGGTTGGACTAGATGATCTTAAAGATCTTTTCCAACCTAAACGCTTCTATGATTCTATGATCTTCCAGTTGTCAGTTACACTGCAGTGACTGAAGAAGATTGACTCTTTTTCTTGTCCTTCAAGAGGGAATTTGCCTCTGTTTAGAAAAGGACTTGATTCACAAGATGTGATATTGGGTTCTTCCCTCATCACACCATGACATGACATGTTTCTTGTCAGTTGTTTCTTGAGGCAGCTGGATCCAATGAAGCACAGTGATAAGGGTCAAGTTCTTTCATTCTACCTGTCCCATTTAAGGCTGGCTAACAAGAATGAGAATGACCCTGAATGAGCAATTAAGACTGTTAGATGAGGCTGCATGTACCACCTCCAATTTATATTAATGTCTTCAGTGCAAAATGGAGTCCTTCAGCTGAATGGAAAGGTGAGGACAAAGCCCTTATGATCAAAAACCACTGACCAATGTGCTTCTTGGCAACAGCAGATCCTTTTATTCCATTGCCTTGCTGATTTTTGAGATAGTGCCTTTGACTAGATCTTTTAACCTGTATAATCGATGCAGAGGGCTAGATGGCCCTGAAAGGTGTTTTCTGTCAGCTCTCAACTTATCTCCTTCCTTGGTGACAGGATGACTTAATTAGATTGAATGTTAAACTTCTCTTGGCAACGTTAACAGTAATCTCTCACCCTCAATAACAGCAATCTAGGGAAAAAAACAAAGCTTTGTCTTAAAAAGTAGATGGGCATATTTTAGTATTTTTGAATTGATCTTCCTCAGATATAAAAAAAAAAAGACAGGAATGAAAAAGAAGCAAAGATTCCTCAAAAGAAAAAAAAAAGGGGGGGGGGGGGAGATTGCACTGTGATATGGAGAATAATTGAGAGAATTAGCTGAGAAAAATAACTAAACTGTGGGAGAGGATGAATTGCATCATACAGAAATGTACAGAAGAAAAAACCTTAAAATTCAATAATGTTGGAAGAGGTCAAATGTTTGTGAATTTTATGTGAATGATTGTGTTTAAAAAAATAGCAGAAGCTGTAATGAACATTGAAAGTAATGAACATTAAAGTAATTGAAATTACTTTCAATCAGAGCTTCAAAAGCAGTACTTGAGTTGTGAATAGCAGTACTAAATGTGGCTGACAGCAGAAGAGCCATCTCCTCTACTGTAACATGTAAAAGTTCATCAAACTAAAGATGCAGTGATGACTTACATCAGGTGGAGGGCTGCCCCATGAAGTTTATCAGTTTCATATTGCAATGTAAATTGGAAGACGTGTATATTAACCACTTCAGCTGCTTCTTGTCCGTGTCTAAACATAAGGGCTGCAAAGAGTCCAAGAAGGAAGCCAGGGAAGAGAGGCAAATCAGGAAAAGCAGCGTTTGTGTAGTTTAAAGATTGAAGGAAAGACAAACTCTCCGTTACTGGGCACAGCACATGTTGAACAGAGTGCTGCAGCATGGGCTGTGATTTTACATTAGCATATCTCAGATAGCCTTCAGACTAATACTAATAAGTGCATTAGCATTCTGTTTACTTAATACTCTGATTAAGCTGCAAGTTTGAGAGCAAGAACCAACAATAGTCAGGCATTATTGTGACAGAAGCAGATGCCACACAATGAATCAGAATCAGCCTTTGCAGCTTGGACAGTGCAAAGAGGACACATTGTTGGCTTGTGGCTACAACAAGTGATAAAATTAGTTACTTATATAAACTTACATAAGCAGATATATATATGTGTGTGTGTGTGTAGATATATATCTATTGTCAACTTGGCGTAGTGAGGTGCCCCTGCCTAAGGCAAGAGGATTGGAATTTGATAACCTCTGGGGTAAGCCATTCTATGATATCACAGAAACACAGAACATTAGGGATTGAAAGGGGCCTCAAAAGATCTCTAGTCCAATTCCTAGATCAAATCACACAGAAACACATCCAGGCGGGTTTTAAATGTCTCCAGAGAAGGAGACTCCACAACCCCCCTGGACAGCCTGTTCCAGTGCTCTCTCCCCCTCACTGTGAAGAAGTTCCTTCTCATATTAATGTGGAACCTCCTGCATTCCAGCTTGCACTTATTGCCCTATCTTTAGTTGACATTGAGAAGAACATGGCTCCAGGGGCACAGAACTGCACACAGTATTCCAGATGCAGTCTCACCAGGGCAGAGTAGAGGAGGAGGAGAACCTCTCTCAATCTGCTAACCATCCCCCATTCTGATCAACCCCAGGATGCTGTTGGCCCCCTTGACCACAAGAGCATATTGCTGTCTCATGGCCATCCTGCTGTCCACTAGGACCCCCAGGTCCTTTCTCCTACACTACTCTCCCCACAGGTCAGTCCCCAACCTATAGTGGTACCTGGGGCTGTTCTTGCCCAGATGCAAGAGCCTACACTTACCCTTGTTAAATTTCATCAAATTTCTCCCCACCCAGCTCTCCAGTCTGTCCAGGTCTTGCTGAATGGCAGCCCAGCCTGCTGGAGTATCGGCCACTCCTCTCAGCTTTGTGTCATCAGCAGACTTGCTGACAGTGCTCTCTAATCCCTCAGCCAAGTCCTCAATGAATAGATTGAACAGGTCTAGTCCCAGTACCAACCCATGGGGGACTCACTAGATACAGGCCTCCAGTAAGACTCTGTCCCATTGACCACCACTCTTTGGCTTCTATCCTGCAGCCAGTTCACAATCCACTTCACTACCGTATTGTCCAGACCACACTGCCTCAGTCTGGCTGCAAGGATGCTGTGGGAGACTGTGTCACAAGTGCTTTACTGAAGTCAAGATAGACCACATCCACCGCTCTGCCATCATCTATCCACCTGATTATGGCCTCAGAAAGGGCTATCAAGTTGGTCATTCATTCCCAATACACATATATATCTCTCTACATATCCTGCAGGTCTCCAGTTGTATAAAAAAGCCCAATTATTAAGTGTATGTGTTGAATTCCTTAAAGAGATAACCTTAAGGAAATAGGACTGCTCATGAACTCCTGATCTGATTAGGATGAAGGCTTTACTTTACTAAAACCATCACAGAAGAGTGAAAGGGTTAATGACAGGTATCCTTTATTTGATTAGTTCCTCTCTAATCATGGAAAGTATTGCATCAATATGACATAGAAATTTTATTTCTGAGCACAAATTAATTATATAAAGTATGCAGGTAAAAATTCCACTGTCACAATCAAAAGATCACCTGTTTGGGTCCTGTACCCATTAATAAAACAGCTTTAAAAAGATAACATCAGGTAGAGATTTCAACAAAGGATTAAATGGATTATGTCTTTGATATTGTTAAGATGTTTGTACAGCTATTGTCCTTAAGCCTGCCTGTGGTTTTAAGGTGCAAGGAGAGTTTGATAATTGAATGTATTTATTCAGAACATCCTTCACAGAGACAATACTGCCTATTCCCTGGAGTGAATCAAGGAGAAACATTACTGCAAATCTGTGGCACTGTGTGCACATAGTCACTGTACAGTGGAATTAGACCCACCTAACGCTGAAAGATGGGAACTGGAGTGGGATTAGTGTCTCTTTTGAATAATGCAATCTTAATGTTTCCATCCTGTGAAATACATGAAAGAGAAGAGATATCATTGATTTCTGCCCATCCAAATAATAAAAAGGCCTATTAAGTGCCAGAAGGAAATAATGGAGGCAAGTAGTTAAGGTGTGATCATGCCATTCAGAGTGTCTTTTCTCTTTTCTGAACACCAACTTTGGGATATCTCAGCTGAACCTGCTGCTCTCTTCCCTACCTACATGCACACATATACATTACATTCTGCATTCATTTAGAACAGAACTTTTTAGAGTGCAGTAACACGTGGATATGCTGCATAATATAAGAACGTCAATATGACGTATAAATGTGGCTCTGAGCTTTTAAAAGTGAACTAGTTCTAGGGGTAGTAAAGGATGTGTCTGTTAACAAGAGAGAGTCTGGCTTTATTTCACTACTTTTCATATTGGTTTAATGGAAAACAGATGGTCTATTTATGGAAGTTGGGTATTAAAGGGCATTTTCACCCTTATGATGTTCCCACTAACGGGTAAAATCAACCATTTCTATTATCTTAGAGAGTTGTCAGCCACATTAGATAGTGGGTATGCTTGATTAACTCTGTCTGTATTTGCACCTTATTAATATATTACATTGCTCATATGGAACCTGACATTTTAACTTTGAATGCTCCTGGTGGAGGTAACATTATCTTTTCCACAATTTTGCTACAAGAGGAAATCTGAATAGACTAATTGTTTTTTTGGATTCTGTAAGCTTCTCAATTTCTTTATTCATATCAGTTTAGAGAGTTGCATTTAAATAAATTTTTGAGGGAAAGTACCTGTAAGATTATCTGTTCAGATATTTGAGTGTAGTAAGTGCTGTATTGCCCTTAATGTAATGCTCAAAGAAACAGATCTCATTTCCAAGTTCATATGTGAAGAACAAATGGACCATTGCTTTGAAACAAGTTGTGTGCATACATTTTTTCATTTATTCCTTGTAATCAGATGATAGATATGAAATGAGTTGTGTGTTTTAGTGATATAGATTTTTTCTTCTGTTATTCAAACACTGCTTAGGCAGATTTGAAACAAAAAATGTTTTACTGCCTTTGAAAAGCAATGGTCTTTATTGTCCTTTTAGAAAATGTAACTCTCAGGAGGTTTTTTGTATCTCTTCAATCATTTACTCTCTCTCACATGTAGTCCTGAAAGCTTTGCACAGTGTAAATAGTTCCACTAATCAAATGAACTTGATTATGCGTTTTAAAGATAAACATGGATGTGAGGTTTTGAATAACTTAAGAGTCTTAAGAAAACTCCCTGCAACTAAGAACTTGAGTCTCTATAAATATTTTTTATTTTTAAATTTTGTATTTCATTGTCTTTTCTAATTTGATTCTTATTGAGCATCTTGAACTATCTCTACATATTTCTTCTATGCATTTTTCAAATATTTTTATTCTAGCTCAAATATTTTCATTCCTCATCTCTGTATTTTTTTCCTTATTCTTTGTTTTTGTTCCGTATTGCAGTCCATCCAGATAATAGATAATAGGTCTTTCAATCATAGAAATAATGGATTCTTAACTGAGGTGGATAGTCAAAGGTTTGAAATATTCTCCTGTAGCTGGGCTGAATGTTTATTTTCTTGATTATACATTCTGATGTTTTCTGTGCTAATTTTACTTTCCTATCTTCTGTGTGACAGAAGGTAGATAAAAATGCTTATGAATTTATCTAATCTGCCTTTGTACTTTAAATCCTTTGATTGTCTTAAAAGCTCTTGGTGCCCTCATGCACTTAGTGCATCTACCCAATTTCAGTTCTCTGGTTTCCATGGCTTCCAGACGTTATTCATTTTGTTTAATAAATATCATTACCGACACTCATCTTTCCAGCAGCTAGAACAATTTTATCCAAGTGAATCCTACAATACTTTTTGCAGTCTGACTTAATGTGGTCCTGAAAATTAATTTCCCATGCAACTTCTGCAATTAGGAGTGAAGTGGTTACATGCTGAACTGATTTTCCTCCAAGTTCTGAACCCCAGATTTGGCCTTAATTCTGGCCAACATAATTGTAGCCAGGCAACAATGAAATCCTCTTGAAGTGAAGAGCCTTTAAATGTTACAAGATCAATTATATCACTTGGTCTTTTCTATAAGCCAGCACTGACACAGTCAGGCCTGCGAGCTACCGTTGTTAGTTGCTAAGAAATGCTCTCTTTTCTGTCCACAATGAATGTATCCTCTCACAAACTGCACAACTTTAATGAAAACAAGGTTTATTGCTTTCTTTTACTGCATCTGTAGTGCAGCTGCAGAAATAGCTACTGAAATTTATTTTGAGAAGGAGACAAAAATGTCGTGTCAGGTAGGAAATATGGGATGAAATTCAACTTTTGTACGTTGGATTTGTGGCTTCAATGAAGATTTCTTTTCCTAAATACTGTAGCCTGTCACCAATTCATAAAACCAAATCTGTTCAATATGCATATGAAGGATAGAAGAAGAATCAGTCCATCTGCAGTATGGGAGGCAAATTACACAAATAAGGGCGACTCGGCATAGGAAAGTAATGTGATCTGGTAATATTTGAATTGCAGGAATGGCAAATATCAGCAACATTCTTGCCAAGTACAGAGAATTCTGCACTTCCAAAGGAAAAAACTGATGAGAAAGGGAGTATGCAATATAATTTAAGTGTTTGGGTTTTGTACAACGTTTCTCTGCTTTAATAATTAGAAAGTACTGAAAAGAGTCCAAAATATTCAGTTGAGTGTGTCATATGTTGCAAAGAAATTGGAAGAAATCCTGAGATTTCCATCCTTCTCATTCTGTTGGCTCAACATGCTTGTAATTTTTTGAAGGGTGGTTTGTTGCAAGACCAATATTTCCAGAGAAAAGAGGATATTTTGATTTCACTGTTTGATGGCACATTTTAGGGTGAAAAACCCTAATGAAATGTTTCTTCAAGAAAATTAAAAAGAGAGGGTCAAGTGAATCTTGTACAGTAAATGCTTATTCTATGAGAGTCAAGGAGGTCTGTAATAACTCAGTTTTACTAACTAAACTAAACACTGACAGCTCACTTTGTAGAGGACCAAGTGTGAAAAGTTAAGGACACTCAAGGTTGCAGGTGTCCATGACAATGAGCAGCAATATTCCTGTGTATAAAGCAGTAAGTGGTTCTCACAAAGTAATCTTTTAAATTACTGCTGCAGAATTCCTAGAGTTATTATAAAATATTGACTTTCTCGCAGCAATAAATTTACTTTTGGTCTTGCTTCCCACTGTCTGAATAGCGATGTGATGCAAATGAAAAGGTGACACTTGGTGACTGGCAATCTTATGGCTGACAGTCTCTCAGGTGGTACCAGCACAGAGAATCCAAACGATTTTTATGCAGTTCCACTGCCTAGCTGTGCAGCAGGTGTATTTGACCATAGCATCAGTAAGGAATTTCATGTTGAACTGTTTACCTAAATGCTTGACTCTTTGGATCTGCTGGCTAACAAGCTCCATAGAAATGAATTGTGGAGGTAACTTGGACTCTCTTGTCTCTTTGATTCTAATTTTAATCATCTTCAGACTAGCAGCAAACCATTAATCTTGAAAGAAAATTTATTTGGTCTCTTCAGAACCACTAGTTCACTGCTCTGTGCCATTACTTCAGCTACAGACAGACAAATGAAGATAGGGTCTGCTCTTTTCAAATCTGCTGTCATTCATCTTGATAAAGCACTCTGCAGTTTACAAAAGAACCACTTCATTTTATATAAAATGTTGGGAATAAACAAGGGTTTGTGTATTAAGATTTCTGTTTCCATTTTGTCAGGAGGGTTTTTAAGACATGCATGATAGGAGATACAGTAAAGAGTAAATGAAACTGTATTATTTTTAAAGTAGAGACTAAATTATCCTGCACTGAATGAAAAATGAAAACTTTCTGTAAACCAAGGAATAATCCAGCTACTTTCTTCTAATTGTTCACACCAATTTAATATTTCATTCCAGGATGTGAACATTGCCCACTACATAAATCCTTATAAATAAAAATGCTTCACAATATCTTATTCTCTGTTAACATGATGTGGAACAAGTACTATAAATCTTTGAGCTAATGAACAAATCCTTTTGACCAAAAAGGAAAAACGAGGAGGGAAAAGCAGTGATTGAAGCATCAGAGGGCCTTTTTTAACACTGTAGAAGAAAAGGATATGCTCTTAATCTTTTAATTCTATTTTCATGCAGTCTCTTCCTTCCTACTTCAGTATCTTCCCTGCACTGTATAGCTGTCAGGTGTCCTAGTCTGCATTCAGGAAATATATTGGGAGTTCCTCCAAAGGAGACAGATATGCAGAGCAAAACCTTCACAGGTACATGGGTGTGGGAAAGAATAAAAGCAGGTATCACAGTTAAGATTTTGTAGCATACATCATTCCACTTCTTAGCATGACTCTAGGCAGAAACTTCATATTGCAAACATCAAACAGCCTTTTGTTTAAAATCAGAGACACTAGTCTTTAAAGTCCTTACAAACGGGCTATATATGCCAGGATGCAGGAATGGAACAAATACTGCAGGAGTGCTGAACGGTTTTCCCTGTAACAACAGAGACAATGTTAGATTACAAATAAAAGAGTTTAACAACCTGCCAAAGCAATAACTATGCTTTCTGTCTAGTGCTTTGGGCCACATTCATCTCTGAGGATTAATCCTGTGAGAGACACAAAGGACAGCTAAAGCTAAAGCAAACTTTTTGGTTTCATGAGATTGCCAGAATAGGGAAGAAGGTACAAACTTATCATATAAAATAGAGTGGATGACTTAGGCAACATATTTTAAATTCTGAAGAGGAACTCTTCCAAATCAGCAATATTTTAAATATTAGCAATATTTTAGAAGGACTGATTGACAATTGTCATCCCATACTTTGCTCTATTAATTGATGAATGATGTACATTTACTTTTGTTTGCAAATTTTAGTATTTGTAAACACTATTGCATTTATCTTCACTTATACCTTTAATAGTGTTGAAAATAGTTAAGCTATCTTGCTTTAACAAATTACTTAGTGCTTTCTAGACATTCAGGCAGCATGTTTTGGCATAAGTAACTTACCTGCTTCAGAGCCATTGGATAAAAGCATTGGTGAACAACGAGTGAGCACAGGCTCTTGACTTCTCTTTCCCCTCTGAAGCTTAAACATCTGCAATAAAAGGAAAGTTGCTGTTAAAGAAGCCATGCTGTGCTTGGGAAACGACCTAAACAGGAAGACAGTGGTTATTTGTGAATAATTAAAAATGTAACTAGAATAAATTTTACCTGCAGGATTACGATCATAGAATCACGTTTAGTTTGGCAAAG
This sequence comes from Rhinopomastus cyanomelas, assembly GCA_013400115.1. Taxonomy (NCBI): domain Eukaryota; kingdom Metazoa; phylum Chordata; class Aves; order Bucerotiformes; family Rhinopomastidae; genus Rhinopomastus; species Rhinopomastus cyanomelas. The sequence continues at coordinate 16,578 of VXBP01001094.1, read as the reverse complement.
AACTTTAGATCACTGAGTCCAATGATTAATCGAACTCTAACAAGCCCATTGCAAAAACACATCCTTGAGCACCACATCTACACAACTTTTAAACATGTCCAGCATGGCAATTCACCCACCTCCCTGGGCAGCCTGTTCCAATGCCTTATGAAGTTTTCCCTAGTGTCTCACCTAAACTTCCCCTGACAGAACTTGAGGCCATTACTTCTGGTCCTGTCACTTTTAACCTGTGAAGAAAGACCAACATCCACGTCTTTGTAAACCCTTTCGGGTGGTTGTAGACAGCAACAAGTTCTCCCCTGAAACTTCTTCAGACTAAATAGTCCCAGCTCCTGCAGTCACTCCCCACAGGGCTTGTTCCCCAGAACCCTTGCCCTCTTTTGGACCTGGTCCAGATCCTCAATGTCTTTTTTTTGTACTGGAGTGTCCCAATCTGAACATAGTGTTCAAGGCCTCAGTAGTGCTGGTTGTAGGGGGAAGATCACTTTCTATCCTGCCTATCTCTACAGGTTTTTTTATTAACTTGCAGTATAATTATTTTTTTTTTAGTTTAGGTAATTCTGTGTTTACACTTCTTTTTATTTCTAAATCTGATGTTGAACTCATGATATCTTAGAGAACATGTTTTTCAATATGGCAAAGCTCTAGATGTGAAATCTGCATCATGTGAGTGAGCACCTGAAGTGGCAACGGTTGGCTGAATTTTGTTTCTATAACAGCCCATTCTAACACATTTTAATCTGGATACCTAAATAGGCAAATAATTGTGTTTAACTAAATTACAGACTTGCATTCTAGAAAAGAAAAAAATCAGCTAAACTACCCAACCCACTAATAACTATGAATAAATTAATAACACAATTTTTCTGCATATGGATTTCTAAAAATAGCACTATCTTTTGAAAACTTTTTCTTATAATTTTTGAAAAAAATATTGTAAACCAGAGGATGTTTTTCACAAGAACTCTGAATTTGCTCAGATGGGGCAAGTGTTCTGAGGTTGTTGTGATTCAGAACACGCAGCTGTAAATTCCGCAAAAATAGTAATTTTTCCTGATGATTTTAAATTGCAGATTACTTTGCTAGTTTGATGTAATGGAATGCCAGTTCAGCTGTGAAGTTTTGTGATGTGAAGCAGCATGTTTAGGAGCATATTTCACTCTTGACAGTAATAACACTAAATTAATATGTCTCAGCAAGATTCATAAAAGCTGGTTCAAATTTAGTGCGACTTATACAAGTTTTACAGAACAATAAGAATTAGCAAATCATGTCATGATTTCAAATTAGTAAAACAGATATTTAGGAGCTGTTAAAAGACTGAGTTAATGTATGCAAATGCTATGAAAATACTGTGTGCATTCAAGGACACTGAATATTTCTCTTACAGAGTTTAAAGACTTGGTCCAGTTTTGTTATTTTTATTCTGAAACATATTCTAACTTAATCTGTATTGAAATACTGATATCAAATGAGTTTCTAATAAGCACAGAACAAAGGTTTCCCTATTCTAAGTTCCATTTCCTCATGTCCTACTGCTGCCCCTTTGACTGTTGTTGTCTCTATATTGTGCAGAGAGACCCATCTGCAGCTAAGTTTCTCCTTGTTAGCATTTTCTTGAGGAGTTTTATTACTAGTTTTATTACTAATTTTATTACCAGCTTTTGACAGTCTCTTGATATTGCAATGACAGTTAATTCTTTTATTTACATGTCCAACCACATTTGGGATAATTAACGTATCGGTTCATTAGTACGTGCATGTCTTTGGAGGCAACTGGCACCAACCCACCAGATTTTAAGTCCTCCATAGGACATAGCATAGTTAATTGTTACACACAAAACATCTCAGAGACATCAGACTCCTATACATCTGCTTTAGCTCTTCATTTTTAAAAACATCTTTTTTTTTTTCAATGACCATTAAAGTCCTTCCAGAAACTTGCATTCTAAATGGTTTTCATTTTTGAACCACAGAATCATTAGGGATTGGAAGGGACCTTGAAAGATCATCTAGTCCAATCCCCCTGACACAGCAGGGTCACCTACACCAAGTCATACAGTCAGTCATCTTTCTTAACAAAATACGACTGCTTCTGACGTGCTCTGTGGAATTATCCATGGGCACAGAGATTAAATACATGAAAAAAAATGTGAAGAGAATGAATGACCTGTGCATTTGTATGAAATATTCATTGGCTTTCCCTTTAAATGAGAGTAATTTCAGAGATACGCTGCATTGAATATCTTGTATATCACATTACACTGGCTTGTATGTCTCATTACACTATGTTATCACTTCATGGTATTGTAGTTTGCATGGTGGCAGTGAGAGTACAATGTAATGTGATGATGTACTGTAGCTGTGAAATACTATTAAATGATGGAACTCGAGGGATTCAATAAAATACACCGTTTCACTAATCTCATATTCAGAATCTGTAGAAGAGTGCTGAGGGAAATACTTGCCTAGAAAGGATTTTCTGGGTTTACCTACCTCATTTGTGACCCATATAGCTTACTGCTGAAATTACCATTTCCGTGGGATTGGGCTATTGGAGTTGATACCTAGACTTGTCTGCTGCATTAACTGCATGCTGCTAAAGGAGAGGGATCTCTTGCAGAGATGTTCATTTAATTACCAATGTCTCCACTTGGTGCTTGACCTCATCTACAGTGCAGGCTGAGAATTTAAGAGACAGATTAACCTGGTAAATTTTAACAGGTTCCACTAGTAAGCGGTACCTTACGTTGACACTAGGAGCGAGAACAACAGAACACCCAAAGATGCACTTTCATATAACTTTATATTTGTACAAAAACTGTCAAAGCAAGCCTGTGTTCAGTTTTCCATGTTTTAGGACCAGTGCAGCAGAACTCTTTGACGTTAAATATACAGTGATCAGTTGTCTTGTATTGCCAAGCATATTTAACCTTGAGTTATCATGACTCATACACTGAACTTCTAATCTGATCATACAGGAAATAATTACTCTTAATCTTCTTTTATAACAGCAAATGTATTTCATTGCTCAAGGAGGTTCTTAAAATGTTATGTATCTATGACAGATTCACAGATTAGCTGCTAGCACACAGCTAACAATATATTTCATTTTAAATAACATGACATTGAATCTCAGATTGGTTATCATCAGCATTACATGAAGTAGACTGGTGACCTGACAAGGCTTCTTTGTAAGAATTATCTCACGTTTGTTATTTCCTGTCATGAGGCAGAATAGTTGTATAGGTGTTGAAATAGAGATATTTCCTTTCTTTCGATTTCTTTAATTTAGAAGTGTGTAGCCCTATACCACCAGTATGCATGTTTTCTCTGTTTGAACATCCTAAGCATATTTGAGACTCTTAAGTACTTCATCGTATCTGATATTTGTGCCCTGCATTGCTGTTGTCCTAGTGTTTAGGAAACTGTCTAATGGAAACAACAATCGGACTTCTACCTTCTTCTCATCCTCTTGTAGAAAAAATAAAGAATGGCACCTTCACCTTCTGAGGAACAGGTATTTTCTGCCTTGTTGCAATGACTTTAGCCTGGAAAAGAGGAGGCTCAGGGGTGACCTTATCACTGTCTATAACTATCTAAAAGGTGGTTGTAGTCAGGCAGGGGTTGGTCTTTTGTCCCTGGCCACTGGAGACAGGACAAGAGGTCATAGCCCTTAAGCTCCATCAGTGGAGGTTTAGACTTGACATTAGGAAAAGATTTTTCATTGAAAGAGTGATCCGGTTTTGGAATGGGCCGCCCACAGAGGTGGTTGAGTCACCATTCCTGGAGGTGTTCAAGGCTAGGCTGTATGAGGTGCTGAGTGGCATGATCTAGATGTTAGATGGTAGGATTACTGGGTTTATTTGGATTTAGGTTGGACTGGATGATCTTTAAGGTCTTTTCCAGCCTTATCATTACTGTGATACTGTGACTTCTTAGTACCTTGAACATCCTTGGGTAGTCAGAATTCTTATACTGGTGTGTCTCAAGGATCTGTTTCTGTTTTTTCTAAGGTCAGCAAATTATTTCAGAAAATCACACTTGAATATGTTTTGATGTAGTGTGGTCATAGGCGTTAGTGTATATGGGAAGATAGGAAAGGACCTAGACTGGTTTTCATCTTTCGTAATGTGGTATCTGAGCAAGAGGTAAAAGTAAGGAATATGGCAGAAGGGATAGAGATTTTACTGATGTAGGCTAGGATAGAGGTAATTTCCTTCAGAGCAACTGATATAGAATCATAGAATCATAGAATCACTACGGATTGGAAGGGACCTCGAAAGATCATCTAGTCCAATCTGCCTGCAACAGCAGGATCACCTAAACCAAGTCACACAGGAACACATCCAGTCGGGTCTTGAATATCTCCAGTGAGGGAGACTCCACAACCCCCCTGGGCAGCCTGTTCCAGTGCTCTGNCCTCTCTCCTACACTGCTCTCCAACGGGTCAGTCCCCAGCTTATACTGGTACCTGGGGTTGTTCTTGCCCAGATGCAAGACTCTGCACTTACTCTTGTTACAGCTCATTAGATTTTTCTCTGCTCAGCTCTCCAGCCTGTCCAGATCTCGCTGAATGGCAGCACAGTCTGCAGGGGTGTTGGCGACACCACCCAGCTTTGTGTCGTCAACAAACTTGCTTACAGTGCATGCCAATCCCTCATCTAAGTCATCAATGAATAGATATAGAATAATATAGAATCATAGAATCACAGAATCATTAGGGATTGGAAGGGACCTCAAAAGATCATCCAGTCCAATCCCCCTGACAAAGCAGGATCACCTACACCAGGTCATAGAGTCAGTCTGGGTTAGGAGGGACCACAGGATCATCCAGTTCCTACTCCCCTGCCATGGGCAGGGACACCCCACCCTAGATCAGGCTGGCCAGAGCCACATCCAGCCTGGCCTTAAACACCTCCAAGGATGGGGCCTCAACCACCTTCCTGGGCAACCAATTCCAGGCTCTCAATATTTTGGGCAATGTTATGGGCAATGTTTTTTATTTGGGCTGAAAACAGTGTTAACAATGAAGGAATGTTTTAGTTACTGCTGAGCAGTGCTTGCACAGAGTCAAGGCTTTTTCTGCTGGACATGTGCAGTTGGGAGGGTGGACAGGCAGGGCAGGTGACCCAAACTGACCAAAGGAATATCCTATATTCTATGGTATTGTGCTCAGCAATGAAAGCTGGGGGAAGAAGTAAGAAGACGACATTTGAGATGGAGGTTTTTATCTTCCCAAGTAACCATTAAACATTATAGAGATGGCTAAACACCTGCTGGTTGATGAGAGGTGGTGAATCATTAGGGATTGGAAGGAACTTTGAAAGATCATCTAGTCCAATCCCCCTGCCAAAGCAGGATCACCTAGGCCAAGTCACACAGCAACACATTCAGGCGGGTCTTAAACTTCTCCATTGAAGGATAATCCACAACCCTCCTTGGGTAGCCTGGTCCAGTGCTCTCATAGTCACCCTCACTGTGAAGAAGTTTCTTCTCATAGTTATGTGGAACCTTCTATGTTCCAGCTTACACCCCTTGTATAAATTCCTTGTTTTGATTTGCTTGTGCATGTAGCTTTTGCTTTACCTGTTAAAGTGCCTTTATCTCAGCACATGAATTTTCTTACTTAAATCCTTCCAATTTCCTCTCCATCCCACTGTGAGGGAGTCAGTAGCTGTGTGAGAGTGAGATGCCAGGTGGGGTTAAACCATGGCAATAAAACAGAATCATAGAATCACAGAATCATCATGGCTGGAAAGGGCCTCCAGGGTCATCGAGTCCAGCCTTTTCTCCTAGTATCTGTTGCAGTTTGAGAACTACCAGAATTTTCAGATGTGCAGAGGTGCTTTCATGAAGAACAAAAAGTTTTTGTTACTTTAGAGAGGAATCCTTCCCTCAGTTACCTGTCCTGGGGGAGGTGACACTGCCCTGGAACCTTCCCCAGAAAGGCCTGTCCTGGGGGACCTGCCCCGAGGTTGCACTGTCCCAGGAACCTTCTCCAGAAGGGTCGGTCATGGGACCTGCCCCGGAAGGGTCTGACTAGGTCAGCCTATAAAAAGCTCCCCCGCTCTTTGGGGGCTGTGGCCCTGACGGGGAGCAACCCCTCCCCCCACCGCTGTTCCCAGGGTGGGGAGGGGGGTGAGAACCAGGCCCTGGCACTGCGTGTTCCAGAAGCGGGTGCGCAGTACTGCCACATCACGGCTTTGCCACGCCCCACACCACAGCCCTGGAGCGGAGAAGCCGTGGCCACCGCCGCACCCCAGTACCGAAGCAATGCCCCCCCGCTGCAGCAGTGCAGCACCACTGCTGCCGCACCGCGCCTGGACTGGTACAGATTCGCCATCACGACCCTCCACCACGGACAGCCTTCAGCATCACGGTGAGCTGGGGTACTCCTCTTCCCCCTGGAGCTGAGACAGGAGAGGGAGAGGAGACAATCTTTGGAAGACCCTCTTGGCCACGTGTGGAGTGTGGGGGGGGTGACACAGCCATCGGTTGGTCTCCATCTTGGATCCTCCACGTGGCCACCATTTTGGAGAGACTGATCAGCAGGAAGAGAGGCTGCTTGTCATTTCTGCTGCTGAGAAAAGACTGGCAGGGCTTAAGTTTTGGGGGAGAGCTCTTTTGTGCTTAGCTGAAGAAAGCAGAAGGACTTGAGAATCCTTAAACCTTGGATCCGAAAGACAGAGGCTGGG
>VXBP01001093.1:0-58507 GCA_013400115.1 Rhinopomastus cyanomelas | reverse complement strand
ACTCAGGCCATCCCGGACTGACATGCTTTCCTTCCCAGGTCTCTAAATTAGAAGAAGATCCAAGGCCCAAACTGGAGTGGTTTACCATTCTATTTTCTCAGGTTCTGTGAGGGCATTGATGACACAGTGTGTATGCACCAACTTGCATAACCTTTTCTGTATATAGTTAGTGTTAATAAACCTTTCTGGAGTTTCCCTAAGCCATCGATTGTCTGGTGAATTTTATCCGAGATGCCATTGAGACCTCACTGCTTTGCTTTTCTTTCTTTGATATTGAATTGTGGTCCTGAACCCACCACAATGGGTTGTAGCAAGTAAGCGCCAAGGATCACACTACCACGTGATGGTAAATCTCTCTAACCTCTTGGTTCTAGGGCAAGACAAACCACTCTAAAGAGTGAGCACAGCCCAACTCCACAGAAAATGGTTGACCCCACCTCCCATGGAAGTGACTTCTGTCAATGTACGATGTGGCATTAGGACCCTCACCACACTCACTGGATGATACAGGATTAATCCTTTGTAAACTGGTCCCCATCTGACTATTGTCAGATCTCTGCATCTGACACCAGGGTACCACAGGCCATAAGCTTGAGGCTTCTGCCTCATTTATCTTTTAAGATACTTACGTAATACATCCATTTGTAAAATTATCTTGTAGCATGATGAGAACCGAATACTTCATGTATTACCAGCACTGCTGACGAGTAGCACATCCAAACCAATGCCCCGTGCTGCACAACACAAGATCTTGGGAAATGCTTGTGACCTTACAAACACTGAAGTACTTTCTTAGGAAGAAGCCTCTCTCACTCTTTATTCTGGCACAGACTGTGCAGAGGTACAAAAGCACGCATCAGCAGAGACTTAGTCTGACCTTCCCATTTGCCCAGAACAAGCCCCAGCAGTTCAGTAGCGCAGCGTAAGTTTGTTTTCCTGTGATTCCAAGGAGTGCTGCTTTGGGCCACTTTGTAACTCAAAAATTCAGACACAGAAGTCTCATGCTCAGGGTCACACAAGGCTGTAGCTCACTAGGTGCTTGAATCCATATCTCCAGTATACAGAGGCATCCTTTCCTTCCAATTGCGGGACTGGAAACTCTACTTCGCAGCATTCACCCCAGCTGATGTGTCATAGGTTGAAGCTGGGCTGGCCACAAGACAAATGACAGATCCTCTATTAGCCCCTCTTCCTCCCAAAAGGGGAGAGCAAAGGAATAAGGGAGAGACAATTACAGATTGGAACAGGAAACTAAAATACATTAACAAAGATAATATGAAATACATACAAACCCATCCCCCTGCTGACAATTATATCACCATCACCACTAATGCAGACATTGAGGAAGTCCCAGACTGGTCACGACAGCAGACAGGGATTGGATGCAGGAGTTGGATTCAGGAATGACTGGATTGGGATCAAAGACAAAAAAGTCCTCCTCAGATGTCCACTGAAGAAGAGATGCAAATAGTGGACGACTGACCCTTGTATTCCCTCGACTTTATACCAAATATGATGTTTACACCCAATATGATGTATATAGGGTGGAATACCTTGTTGGCCGGTTTAGACTCATCGGTCCTGCCTGCTTCTCCATGCAGCTGCAGCCTTTGACTTACTGCACCCACAGTGTAGCACAGAGTTTTAGCAGCGACTGTTAAGATTATAAAGTCAACCTAACTCTACCAAGCCCATTGCTACACCATCTCATCAAGCTCCATATCTACAAAACTTCTAAACATGTGCTTGATGACCCTTCCAATAAATAAATTTTCCTTTAATGTCCAACCCAAACTTCCTCTGGCACAACCTGAGGCCGTTTCCTCTAGTCCCATCACTTGCCACTTGTGAGAAGAGACCAACACCCACATCTCTGCAATTTCCTTTTAGATTGTAACAGAGAGTGATAGTGTCTCACCTCAGCCGCCTCCTCTTCAGACTAAATGGGCCCAGTTCCCTCAGCTGCTCCTCATAACTCTTATCTCCAGACTTTTCACCAGCTTTGCTGCTCTTCTTTGGACCTGCTCCAGCACCTCAACATCTCTCTTGTTTCAAGGTGCCCAAAACTGAACACAGCAATTGAGGTGTTGCCTCACCAATGTCCAGTACAGAGGGACAAACACTTCCCTGCTCAAAACAAAATCTGGTTTTTTGCAAAAACTTCTTTCCCACAGCATCACATCACCATCAGCCGGACGATGGGTAATTCTATTCCTTGAGTAACCCTTACTCAAGCCAGATTGACCATCACGATTTTACCTGACTTCAAAAATACAGCTTGCTTCTGAAGTCACAGTGTCTACAAACAGGTCAAAGGGATAAACGTGTAAAATATCTGGATTATTATCAAAGCACTGGAACTGCTTTTATAACAGAAGGCAACGTTACGGTTTGCATCAGGCTGGGTCTGCAAATGGGGATGGGAGATCAAGTGGCATCTGTGAGACATTTCCAGAAATCAGAAAAGATTTCCCCACAGCCCGAGGCAGAAACCTGCCTGAGCTCAGCCAAATCAGCACCTCTGTGAATGAATAAAACACATTTTGGGGTTGGTTTTCTTGGTGTCCTTTGGGTGGTTTTGTTTGGATTTTTTATTTCCTTTGGGGACCTCCCATTTTTATTTGGGAATGGAGGATGGAAGACAATTGTGCTGGAGCCCTGACTCTGAAGGAGGAGGGAAGGGTCCAGTTGTAGCAGCCCCCACTTGGTGAAAGGTAGTCGTGAGCTGAGGTGGTCCAAAGCAGAGGGAAAACAGGACAGCCTTAGGGTAAAGGTGCCCAAGTTCTTAAAGAGAAGTGATGACTGGGGACAGGGGTGTCACCACTTTGCCTCTTGGAAGAGCTGTTTGTTGCCTGTTCCCTGGTCCCATGTTTACAGAGCTGGAACCTCTCTCCCATTTGTTGTTGTAAGGCCGCTGTGTCTTGGGGAACGCAGTGGGTCATGAGGTGTGTTGCTGGAAGTGGCTTTCTCCAAATTCCAAAAATAAATTTCCTCATTCTTTTTCTACTGCAAACTCAGAAGAGCCGGTTAGGAACTTCCCATCTTCAGTTTCAGTTTATTAGCACTTTGCTAATTAAGACAATTAGTCGCAGACCTGACCAGTGTGACAACCCATCAGAGACACACACAGGAGTATCTGTATCATCTTACTGGAAATGTTAATTGCCAGATCAGCTCCGCTCAGTATACTGCCTGTGACATTAGAATCTGTCATAAAAGGAGCAGATCGTAAATCTGACTTCCTACAGCTCTTTCTTAAAGCCCTTTATTTTCTGTCTGGATTCTCATATTTCCATGTCTACCTGGCACCGTTTGCAGGACAACAGGTTGCATTCTTGTTTGAGATACGCTCTTGAATTCTCTTATCAGAATGATGAGAAAAAAACCCAGCCCTGCATTGGTCCGTGACCTACTGAACCAGGCAGCAGGGCTGGCCAGGTAATGACTTCATTTCTAGGATAATCTACTGTTTCTACCCAGGGTGGGGCAGGGAGACTGCACCTCAGGAAAGTCACTTGGGCTCCTGGCACCAGCTCACATGAGAGCCATGCCCAGAAATGAAAGGGCTGGGTCTCTGCTCAGCAGGCAGGCACTCCGTCATGAGTCCTGGCACACCAGGGCACAGCTCAGCTCTGGCGAAATGCCCTCAAGCAGGACAAAAAGAACTAAAACCCCCGCATACTCTACAAGTTAAACTTTAAATAAGCAAATGAAACACCCTAAAGTTGAATGTTTTAGGGCTACCATGAGGCAGACCACTGCCTGCCGAGGTATTTCTCACGAAACAGTTCTACCTGGCTGAGAGAAAACTCAAAAACCAGAGTTCTCCTAATGCACTCCACCCCAGTGACAGTTCCCCAGTCCTCAGGATATGAAGCTCTCTGTGGGAAGTTTTTATGAGAAGAAGGAAAAATCAAAAAGAAATCCCTAATGAGATCTCCTATCAATGGACATATGCTCTGGCTGGCTAGAATTACCAACCACAAAACGTATCAGGCACGCACACCATGAGCCAGTGCCTTCTGTTAGTGGTCTTGGCAGTGCGGCCACTGCTGGCAGGCCTCTTACAGTGTGTCTTTTGAGCAATCCCTATTGCACCATAGCATGTCTGGAAAGAAAACTACTTCTAAACAAAACCAAACAGACAGTTCTTCAGAAAGAGAAACATCTGACAAAAAGAAATCCATGAATCTCTGTGGCTGCATTTACTGCGTTAGTAGGTCTCCAAGTGTGACAGTGATAGCTATTCTACTTGGCCAACGCTTCCGCTGGTAAGAACCATTTTTTCCCCATTAAAACTGATTTAAAGGGTCCCAGGTCACAGGTGTGCAGGCTTGAGCACCTTACATCCGTGTGTGATCCCAGGCGTAGAGGCATGCCTCACCCCAATAGTTTTCAGAAGCCCTTGAGGTGGGGTTGGAGTGCAGGGAAGGAAAGTAGTTTTCTTTTGCTTTAGGCTCTAGGCAGTGCTGCTCTAGACCGCTTACTGGGAACCACTGAACTTCTGCATTTAGGCTGAGGCCAGGTAAGGGCTTTGCTTTGAAGAAGTAAACAGTCCCTAATCGTCTCCCATGAAGGTCTGGCTTTATAGCTCAGCGCTCTCACACATCACCCAATGCACACTTTACAAAGCATGCTGTACTCATGACATTCAGTGCTGGGCTGGGACAGAACACTGACGAGCATTTACCTACAGGCTAAGGTGTCTGCTGGCTGGAACTGTGCAAGCAGCCAGGGTCATTGCACGGAGTCAAGCACAGTGCAGCCCCGTACCAGCGTGTGTCCGAACAGACAAAGTGCAGTGGAGCCACGTACAAAATGCAGGTCTGGACTTTGCAAGAAGATGGGCAAGAAAGTGTGCGGTTCCCAAAAGCACCACTCCTGTCCCAGTGGCAGGACTTCTACAGACAAAATGCAGTCTTTTTGTTCAGGGTATTTACTCTTTAGGGTGGAAAGATTGTTCGCTTATCGACCCCCACATCACAACACACCAAAGCCAGAGTCACTGTTCACTGCCAAGACAGCACATTCTGTTCTTCTTCTCCCCTCTTGGGAGGCTGTGCCCATACACTGGCAGAGCACCAGCGACCTAATCTCACACACAGTTATTAGAGTCTGCCTGGACTTTCACACTAAGCATGCTTCCTCTCACAAAGCTGAACTAAAAATCAATACTGTGTTTCTAGGTGAAGGGCAGGAAGAGATTTGGATGTAGTATATCTACTGTATGCTTCCCCAGTCCCAGTCTCCACGAGTCACAGCCACAGAGACAGCACTGGGCTCTACTGTCTGTAACAGCTGCTGCCAAACTGAACAGACAACAAGATGACTATGAGCCAGCAATGTGCTTTTGTGGCCAAGAGGGCCAACAGCATCCTGGGGTGGATTAGAAGAGGGGTGGTTAGCAGATCAAGAGAGGTTCTTCTCCCCCTCCACTCTGCCCTGGTTAGACCACACCTGGAGTATTGTGTCCAGTTCTGGGCTCCTNATCCGTAATGATTCTATGATTCTATAATAGACCAGTTTCTGATGGATCTAAAGGAAAGTAAAGGATTGCAGAGATGATCTGCAAAATAAACACCTTAATTGCTATATTAGTGTTCAGAGACTTTGAGGAACAAAAAGCCTTCTACAAAAAACCACCACAACAACAAAAACAAACAAAAGAAACAGCAAGAGTAGCTGGAGCTGCCGTACAATACTCCGAGCTCAAATGTCATCAAGATCTGAAATAGGCGTTCCTTCGACCCCAGAACTCAAGCATCTTGCAGAGGAGGGATGTTTTCCTACCATGGCTACAGTAGGAACTGTCCTGGGTAAGATACTGAACTTGGGCATCTTGTCTCAAGGCGTGCTAATGGTTCAATCAAACCCGGAAGGCACCTCTTCAGTGGAGAGGGCATGAGCCAAGCTGTCACAAGGATTAAAGGAAAACAGCTTTGCACACCTTAGGAAAAGCACAAACTGATTTATGATTCTTTTTAGCCCTGCTTTGCGTAAGAGAAGAAAGGCTTATGAACACTCAAGCTGCTGCAGCTGTCAGCAGTTGCACAAGACACAGGATAAGACAGGTTGGAATACAGACTTAGATCATCAGGCAGGGCAGAAGAGAGATTTACAAGAAAGCAGAGCTAAGAGGTTGCTTTCTAAGAAGACATGAACCACAGGAATGGCCCAGACAGCGGCAAACCAATCACGGGCACTTCAGGAACCCAAAAATGAGGTCTGGAGAAATAGTGTCACGCGTGGAGGGTTGTGTTCCGGGCTGCAACGATTTGATCGCTCATGTTTAGAAACGTACATAGCAGGTTTGGCAGAATTCCTACAAGATGCCACACAGCACACTTAAACATCACAGTAACCAGGCTGTAGGGGGTTTTGCTCTTGAAATTCATTATTCCCTACTATGCCTACATGAAGAAATTACTGATGGCCAGCAACAGCCACATCCAAAAGACTGAGGCTGACGTCAGTGTGACCATGCTGAACCTCCCCTCTGACAGAGAGCGCAGCATGGACATTCCGTGCTTGGCTTACAAAGTTTGCAAGACCAGAGAGAAACCAAACTACATCCCCAGATCTATTTTACAGTTGCAAATAAGCTAGTTGGAATGTGAAGTGCTTGTGTGCTTCCCATGTATTTCCAGACAGAGCAGAGTACCTGAACCACTCCTCAGCCAGCCCCACACTCATCACCACCAGCTCGGCTTTCTATCCCAAGCAGCTCTCTGACGCCTGTTTTCACCAGCACAAGGTAAACAGCACAAGAGTGGCTGTAACAGAAGAAAGAGAGGAAAAAGCAGCTGAGAAAGAAATACTGGAGATTTGCACTTACTGAGCTGTGCCCAACTCCAGCACAGAGATGAAATGTGACAAAATACTTATCCCTGAGTCACTCAGGAGGTTGAAGATAATCGGGTGGCACCAGGAAAGCTGATAAGGTCAGTATACAACTGGAGTGGAAGGGGGCCTACAAAAAGGCTGGGGAGGGGCTTTTTAGGATGGCAGGTAGTGACAGGACTAGGGGCACTGGAGCAAAGCTGGAGATGGGTAGATGTAGAGTGGAAGTGAGGAGGAAGTTCTTCACCGTGAGAGTGCTGAGAGCCTGGAATGGGTTGTCCAGGGAGGTGGTTGGGGCCCCATCCTTGGAGGTGTTCAAGGCCGGGCTGGATGAGGCCCTGGCCAGCCTGATCTAGGGTGGGGTGTCCCTGCCTGTGGCAGGGGAGTTGGAACTGGATGATCCTGTGGTCCCTTCTAACCCTGACTGACTGTATGACTTGGTCTGGGTGATCCTGCTGTGGCAGGGGGATTGGACTAGATGATCTCTTGAGGTCCCTTCCAATCTCTAATGATTCTGTGATTCTGTGATCCTTGACCAATCTACTCAGGCCTTGCCCTGCTCAGATGAGCAGGCAGCCAACCCACATCACTTTGTCCAGTTCAGAGAAAAGGACACCGAAGGGTGACCTCATTGCTCCCTACAGTTTCATGAGGAGAGGAAATGGAAAGTGCTGATCTCTTCTCCCAGGCATCCTGTAACAGAACAATGAGACAATGGCTCAGAGTTGCACAGGGGACAGGCTCCCCAGGGAAGTGATCACAGCACCACGACTGTCAGATTTCAAAGGAGTGTAGGAGCAAAGCTCTAACAAAGTTTAGTTTTCACTAGTCCTGTGAAGAGCAGGAAGTTTGACTAGATGATCCTTATAGATCCCTTCCAACTTGAGGTGTTCCATGATTGTAGCACAGGTTCAGCCTTCACATGTAAGATGTATTTATTTACCAAGATGATGGTCAAACATAAACAGACTTCCTAGAGAGGTGGTTGATGTCCAAAGTCTGCCAACATTTAAGAGGAGTTTGGACAGTGTCCTTAATAACATAATCTCACTCTTGGTCAGCCTTGAATTCATCAGCCAGTTAGACTAGATGACCGCTGTAGGTTCTTGAAGTGAGATATTGTGTTCTGTGTCTCACGTACGTTTGGAAAAAAGCAGAGCTCCACTGAACAGCCTGCAATTCCAGAGCCTCAGTGCTTTTTGCTGTTACCTCAGAAAGCCCAGAAACCTCCTTGTAGCAAATAAAATCATGAACATCTCTGCAAAAACAGCATGAATCCTCGGTCCTGGATGTCCAAGATCCTGAGCACTCAGGCAGCCACCCACTTGAGGGTATTCTGAAAAATGGGAAAACTGACATCACAGAAGAACAAGCAGCAAACTGATCAGCTGGGGAGATTGGTCACTTAACAGATCCGACTGAAAAGCAGGCGAAGATCAGCTTCCCTCACATTCCTCTCTCACATTCAGGCTGATTTTTTTGTTCCCATTTCTGCTAGTACATTCAGGTCATTAGGTCTCAGTGATGTACACACATTTCTTGCCAAGTGTCTCTCACTGCCAGAAACTGAAAGAACATTTCTCATCTAGGATGCCAATACTACTGAGTGTCACATCTCCATTTGCAAATTAACATTTTTTACTGTTCCAGCTGTACCATCAAAGGGCCTCTGCCGTTGTTCAAGAACCAGCATGAGTATTCAGTGTTTCTTCATATCTCTGTTTGCCGTCATTCTGTGTTGAGTCCTAGCCACACAACAAGAACAGACTATGCCACCTCAGAAGAGCGAGCTCAAATGAGTGAAAAGAAATTAAGGCAGTCAACAGCCAGGAGTGCTTCTCACAGGTGGGAAAGCCTCAGTCTACAGACAACACCAAAAAGACAATTAAAGTACACAGGTATCAAGTGCTCACCAGCGTGAGGTAAAGAGCCCTTCTGCTTCCAGCTACACTGAAGGAGGAATAAGGTCTAGGAAAATTAAGTAGATAGAGAGGACAAGCATGGCAAGCTACCACTACTAGTGGTCTGTACTGCCCTACCCACAAAAAGATTGTTGTCTTCTGCTCAGAATGACAAATGAAGTAGAGTTCTTCTTTTCATTTTGAGGCGAGTTTGATTAAGGCTTTTTCAGTATTTGGTTTATCTGATAACAAAAGGGGAAGAAGAGGGAAAAAATCTCAAACTCGGTGACAGTGCCAAGTAGTATCATCAATATTAATGATTAGCAACGCACAACAGGCAAAACCACATGACTTGCTTGCTTGGAATCATCTGGCAGCAAGGTCAGGAGCCATTCATTGCTATGAACACAAGAGGAAGGGAAAACACAACTAAAAGCAGAACACTGCAAGGGTACAACATGCAAAAGAAGAAAAAGCCAGCCTTTTTTCAGTGATGCCTATTGACAGGACCAGAGGAAACGGGAACACACAGGAAGCTTTGTCTGCACTTCAAGCGGGCGGCCCTGCTTCAACAGGGCTGTTGAACCAAGTCACTTCCAGAAGTCTATTCCAATCTGAACCACTCTGCAACTTATTGGCTGGATTTTGAGAGGATATAAATTATGCTGCTGTTACAGCTGTAGTCTCCTTCAGTTGATTCAATCTATACTAAGTTTAACAGGACTATGTTGGAAAAACAGGAAGAGTAGGAAGAAAAAAGGCAAAAGCATGGTCTTGTCAGTCACAGTAAATATTAAGTCAGTATTGCCCAGATGCCAAGTCCCCATTTTATTTCAAATCTAAACTACACCCCACGTAGCGCGGTGGAACATCAAGCAGTCACAATACCTCCCTACTGTCACATGAGCAACTGGCGGTCTTAGAAAAACAACCCAACCCAAAAGAACCCCACACACCCTGTATGTAGTGATGCAGTTTATTCTAATGAGTAGTCACCATAGAACAGCACGATTTCTTTGTGCAGATCTAACTGGCAGATCTAACTGGAAATAGGAGCATGGCCATGCCCCTCCAGCCACACAAGGTTCACTTCAGCCCATTATAAGATGTGCGACTGCTGTACTCTTGTACACTGAGCAGTTTTGAAAGAATACATTAGGAAACCAGATCAGCCATCTCCTCCTTTAAGAAGGAAGGACAGCAATAAAGTGAGAAAAGGATGGAAGGGAAGGGAGAGCATGTGCAAGCACAAACCTGGAGCACAGCAGCCTTTCCATTCTCAGGATAATTTTTTGCTAAATGGTAGTTATGCCTAGGCACCAAAGGCCAACAGTGCATTCTGTAACAGAGAACTCAAAAGGTCTGAAATGATTATTCAAATCACTGGGTACCACTGAGAAATTACCTCTGTTAAGAGTTTAAATTTAGCGTGGCTCTGGAGCATCTTGGAGACATGCTCAAGCACATAAAGAAGGAATTGGCATATGAAGCATTAAAGGTACACCATCGCATTCTTCATGATCATGGTAATGGAGTGGTTTTCCTTAACTTGCGGTTGGATATCACATCTGGAGTCTGATTCCAGCGTCTGCGTTAACATGAAAAATAATTCTGCTCTGATGGAGAAACAGATCTCCAAGTAGTATCCTATCAAGAACTGATCTTTTAGAAGAGCATGGTGGGGGCTATACATCTCTCTCATCCCATTAGTGTGGCCATATGTGGTTTTCACAGAAACACAGATCATCAGGGATTGGAAGGGACTTCAAAAGATCATCCAGTCCAATCCCCGTGCCACAGCAGGATCACCTAGACCAAGTCACACAGGGACATATCTAGGCAGGTTTTAAACATTTCAGTAGAAGGAGGCTCCACAACCCCCCTGGGCAACCTCTTCCTGTGCTCTGCCACCCTCACTGAGACTAAGAGTTCCTTGTTCAGGAATCTTAGTCTCAGAATCATTCCACTTCTGTGCTTCAGTTTCAAACTGAGAATAATTATGAAATCACAAGTATTTTCTGAATTAAAGCGGTGCTATGAATCCAATTACTACAACATAATCTAATCCAGGACACTGACTAATTTAGTAAATGTTAGTTTGTTTTCTAGTATAACCAGGATTTCCTAGGAGTTTCTTCAATTATTTAACTTACAGCTTAATACTAACAAACTCCATTTGAACTTTGTTTTTTTCACTCTGGATGTTAAAAAGTGCTCAAATTTACCCTGCATGAATGAATAGCTAACTCTCAGATTAATCTAAGGAGTGGATGGCTAGAGATGAATAAGAGCAATGTTGGCGATGCTATGTGTTTTATATCCATTGGTATATCTTTCATGGCACGTTTATGTTACGTTAGTTCAACACTGACAGTGTCTTATAGATGTATAGACACTCACTTAAAGGGACATGGCAGAAGGATTCAATTCCATGCAAGAGATACTCCCCAGAAAACAGTAGATTGAAAGAGCTGAATGAAATCTATTTATGTTTTCCTATTTCTAATGAGTGCAAGTATGCAACTATTTGCAAGAAAACCTCAGTACAGGGACAGCCAAGCTAGAGAGAAGACTAATTTCTTTATGAAGTGACACAACAGAGCCTGCTAAGCACTCACTCCCAAGTCAACAGATCAGCAAGACGCAAGCAACTGCTCTCTCAAGAAGAAAAGGGTTCTTCTAAGGCTGGCTGGAAACAGACAGTTTGGTCCCTGCACATTAGAAATGGAGAGGCAGTGATTTCAGAACAAAATAAGAGACAGGGGTTTTTGACAGTGCAGAGGCTGGAAAGTCATTACTAGATACTGCAGGCGTTAGACTCTGTTCAGATGTACAAGACACCAAATACACAATGTCAATTAAAACTAATTGTAGAAGAGATTTGGGTTTGTGTTTTGATGTGGCTTTCAAAATAATTTTCTTTTCCTGAGAACCAAGCAAAGTCTCAAGTGTCTGATCTAAGAGACAAGAGTTATTCAAAAGCATCGCTTGAGCTAAAGAGACAAAAGAGACAAGAGTTATTCAAAAGCATTACCAAGACTCATACTGTGCACACCTTCACTCAAAGAAGTTCTCCAGCAGTGACATATGCTTTCCTGAAGGAAAGGCAGATGGACCTGCTACGAAGGACCGCAATACCACAAAGCTATGTTATCATAATCAGTTACAGTCTGGTGAAAGATGGAAGGGGAATCATTGAATGTTCCCAAGCTTTTGCTATTGGTAAAGCGGCAGTTAACGAGTAGTTACGTCAGCTGAGCACAAGGTAGTGAGCACTGACATTAATTCCTTTGATTCTTCAGCTAGTCAGGACACATAGCCTCAGTGTCTGAGTCACTGCTCCACATCCTGCCCTGCCTCAGCACTTCCTTATTCGAGGCAGGAACTACTCAAAGCAGTGCGCTTGAGTATCAGCATATTCACACAGGACACCAAGGATTCCACACAGGGTAAGTAAGAGACCAAGTCTGCTGTCTTTTATCGAGTGCTACAACTGCGGTAAAAACCATGGGTTCCACGGGTTTTTGTTAACATCTCCTACAACTGCTCAAGATGATGTGTGTACGGGAAAGACTACAAGGAGACAATCTGCTGGGTTTGGCTTTTGCTGCTCTAAGCGGCAGCGTGCTGGGAGGGACAACACAGACTGAGGGGTTTCAGAGTTAAAGCGTTTCAGCGCTGTAACTCTCCCCCCCTCGCAGACGGCCAGTGACTCCAAAACGAGAAGCGAGACCAAGACTAGCAGCTAAACAAACAGCAGCTCTCACCCCTCCAATTAATTCACTCACTGAGTGCAGCTTTGCCTTTGTTCCTGCTCTTCATCTTTCTGCTTTCCTTTAGCCACTAAACTGACACACTGACAGAAGCAGCTGTTCAGACACTTCCAGTTTAGTGAAGAATTTCAGAGAATGGGTATCAGGCTGAAAATAATTAACAACATTTGGTAGCTCAGAACGTCAGCTGAGTGAGAGAAAAGGCTCAGAGGATACATTCAGCACACCAGTGACACCAAAGCCGAAACCCTCTGAAAGGCTAGTTAAGTTTTCAGGTTCTGAGTGGTCACTGTTTACAAGTGTTTGGCAGCACGTACTGGCAGCCAAACGGCCCGTGCACGAAGCTGCATTGAATCAAGCAGCACACGCTCCACCAGGTCAGCGCTGCACAACCCCACGGTCTGCGTTTGCAGCTGCTGAGTGCTGCAGGCACAAAAGTGAAAAGACAACAGAGAGACCAACAGAAGATTTCCCCAGTTAATGAGTCACCGTGATTCATGTTGCAAGTGCCTGAGGAATTACAAAAACAAGATAAGACACCACTGCACACGTAGGTGGGTCCCCAGTAAACTTTGTGCCTTTCAGTTTTACTTTAGGTACTGGGGAAAAAACCCAAACAAAAACCAAAATACAGGCTCAGATTCACATGCCAGTCCCTACAGCAGGTAGTTTCGTAAAGTCACGGAATGGCTGTGTTTGAAGGGCTCAGAGCCACATCTAACCTCGCTTGAACACATCCTTGGAGGGGGCATCCACAGCCTCTCTGAGCAAACTGTTTCAGTGTCTCACCACCCAAACTGAAAAATTTCTTCCTTACATTTGATCTGTATCTACCAGCTTTCAGTTCAGAGCTGCCATCCCTTGTCCCATCATTACATGCCCTGGTAAAAGATGTCCCTCCAGCTGTCCCGCATGCCCTCTATAAATACTAGAGAAGGGCCCCAGTAAGGTGTTCTGCAGACTAAACAACCCTAATGCTCCCAGCTTGTCCCTAGAGCATAGGTGCGCCCATTCTCTGATAATCTTTGTCATACTCCCTCTGGACCTACTCAAGCCAGCACCTGTCCTTCATATGAGGGCCCCAGAACCAAACACTAGTCCAGCTGGTGTTCCACAAGACCATGGCAGCAACAGAAGAACTCATCTCCCTTAACCTGCCGGGCACATCTTTTTTGAAGCAGCCCGAGATACTTTAGGCTTTCTGGTCTGCAAATGCACATCACCAGGTCGTATTGAGCTTCTCATCAACAAAGATCCCCAAGCATTTTTATTCTTGATAGCCTGTCTTTCTTCAAAGGGGAATGCACGCACCAAAACAATGCAAGAAGAGAGGAAGGGTAGAGAGAGACCTTGGAAAAGTGCAAAGCAACTGATGTCATGAAGGCACATTTTTCATACCTCTCTGTGAGCTTGGAACTCGGGCCCCTCAAGAGACAGCTCATGCCAGACAATTCTGACTCTTTCAAGACTGAATGGACAGAAGGGGCAATGGCTGTAAGCTGGAACATAGAAGGTTCCACATCAACCTGAGAAGGAACTTCTTCACAGTGAGGGTGACAGAGCACTGGAACAGGCTGCCCAGGGTGGTTGTGGAGTCTCCTTCACTGGAGATGTTCAAGGCCCACCTGGATGTGTTCCTGTGTGACTTGGTCTAGGTGATCCTGCTGTTGCAGGCGGATTGGACTAGATGATCGTCCCTTCCAATCCTTAGTGATTCTATGATTCTAAGTATTTCACCAGCTGACTCAAACTGAATCCTGACTGAGCAGTGAGATTTCAGCTCTCATTAAACAAAACCTTGCTACTGTTTTGATGCTTACTTGGTCCCACTAGCACGTAAGCGATGTGAAGGCTGAGATCAGCGTGGATTTTCCTTCTAGAAAAACTAATGGGCTTTTCTAGAAAGAGAAAGGAAATGGTAGGAAATTTTTACATCTAAGCCCCCTAGTAATGCAGGCCAGGTTACTGGAACATTTATCAATACAAACAGCACAAAAAGGTCTCTAGTTATGAACATTCCACAGTAGGATTGCACAGATGTGCACACGACATGCAAGAGACTTGAACTTCAACAGAACGGGCATGAGCTTCTTGATATTTCTTCTGCCAGAAAAACCAGCACAGGGCAGGGGGAGAGCCAAAATTACTTTTCAAAAGTAAAGCAAACCCAAGCAACTTTAAAAAAAAACTACCACACAACACTGCCTTCACCTCTTTGTGAGGCCTGTTGGATTGTTCACGTCTTGCAATGGTAGGCAGCATCTGCAGTTTGCTGCCAGACACGTACGTCCAGAGGAGGTCCACAAAAGTGGGCAGTGCTAGAAAACCTCCCTTCTGAAGGAAAGCAGACTTGGGGTTGTTCAGTCTGAAGAAGAGAAGGCTCCAGAGATATCTTGAAGCTTTTCAACAGTTTAAGGGGGCTTAAGAAAGATGGATACAGCCTTTACAAAGTCCTGTAGAAACAGGACAAAGGGCAGTGGTTTTAGACTGAGAGTATATTTAGAGATAAAGATATAGTTTGATGTGGCTGGCAAGACCCCAGGACAGATTGCCCAGAGAAACTAAAACATTGGCAGTGTTCAACATCACAGCTGGACAGAGCTTTGAACAACGTGATTTGGTAGGTTATGTACTTGTGGCAGGGTAGCTGCACTAGATAAGGGTCCCTTGTAACCCGTATTATGCTTCTACAACTAGTATTTATGAATCCCTAGGAAAAAACTGACCTGGTTTCTGTCTCTCACACCTCTAATTACATCCCTTTTCCAAACTTTGTTGCAGCCCTCCCTTCCACTGAGGATGAGGAACCTGTGAAGCCAACCAGCTCCAGTAGCAGCTGAGCATTTCTGAACAAACACAGAAGGTGACAGCCCAGTCCGGGAGACTGGACACAGCAGGGCTGTGTCAATGGACGGAGCTTTGTTTCAACAGGTGAGAGAACAGACGGGGGGGAGAGGAAAAGGTATGAGCTGTGCTCTGAGCAGTGAGACGCTTTCCCTCCGCGGTCCGTCAGAACGCACAGGTGTGTGCTGAATGTGAACAACCCTGACATCTCTTAATTACGGAATCGTTAGGGCTGGAAGAGACTTCCAATAAACCAAGTCCAAGATGATCTCATTGAGCACTAACAATTTTCAGAGGCACGTGGGGATGTACGTACACTGCAGAGGGACGTGCAGGCACATATTTCAGAGCAACCTGAGACTTGGCAATTGATTTGTGTCTGCCCATAAATCTTTGAAGCTGCACCTCAGCACCTCCAGGCACACAATACTTGCACAGAAAGGTGTCTGTGTTAGTGACACTGTAAAAATGCCGCTGTCCTGGCATGAATTCCCCAGGCTGATGGAAAGGAAACAATTGCAGCTCCCCACCATGCTTCACAGGGCTCTGCTGCTCTTGTACCTGGGCAAGAAGCTCACATCAGTGTGTGGGCACCCTCAGCTGCTCAGCCCTGGCCCCAGGCATCCACCTCACCTACAATACGTAGCAGAGGCATACCACAACCCACACTGCCTTGGGTTGTCAAGTGGTTTTATTACTGAGGAAAGAGAAGAGAGGTTGGTTTTGATGGTAAAGTTTTTCGTTTGGGGGGTTTTTAATTTAATTTTTACTTCCCACTTACAAAGTATTAAGTGAAAAATAAACCAGCTACCTTCAGTGTCATGAAACTGAACTTCCATTTTATGGCTGTAGCTAATTCCAGGTTTACTTGTTTTGCCAGCTGCCTTTCCCTCTAATGTCTGATTTTTTAAAGTCCAGTTCCAAATTGCCACACTTTTCTACCAGTCCTTCCCTGTTCTAACTGGTGAAGTCATCTGTAGTGGTACAAAATAAATTGCTGGTAGCACAACAGTTTCTTCAAGGAACTGCCCAATAAGTCATTATCCATTGGAAGATGCCTGCTGAGTAAGGGAGGGAAGTGGGCGTGAAGAAAACTTGAGAAAAATCAAACTGGAGAAAATGTAGAACCTCTTCTAGAAGGACCAGAATGGAAGTCCTAAACTGCAAGGGTCTCTGCATGCCTATCAGCCCCTACAAATGTAGGTTGCTCAGAACAGCTCTGCCTTCCCAGCACAAACCGCTTAAGAACAATACATACATAGACAGCTTAAGGACTCAAGCTAGACTACTTCCAGACATGGAGAACTTGCTTTGAGTTTGTGCATGTTAACTTATGCAACTTCTTACAAGGGATGTGACCACTTCAGGTTTCCTAACAGCAGAGCCAACTGCCTTTGGGCCGTACTTCTTATCTTCCATCTGTGGCTTAGCAATTTTTGGGTTTGCTTTTAAAGTAACCACAGGGAAAAAAACCCAACATTCCTTCACACAGCCACAGCTTTTCTAGTTAAAACATAACTGCACCTTTGGCAACAGATGCAGTTACAGTTCTGCCACTTTCTCACAGCATCCATCTCCTTGTGGGTATGTACAGGAGGGAGGAAGACACATGTTTAAACTCCGACAAATGCTGCCCACATTTGACTTGCTTTACTACATCCTCTGGACCATTTACTCTTGGTTTATTCAGTTTAAGTGGTGGTGTTCTATTAACAGAAGTAACAAGGCATAAGCAAGGCTCTGAGAGGAGTAAATGCCATTTGCACAGATCTACAAAAGCATCATAAGCTACCACCAAACTTGTGACTACAGGATCCATATAGTAGTCATTCCTGGAAAGCAGAATTATTCAACAGCCAGCCCACCTGCTGAGCAGCGCTTTGTGTTCTTAGTAGAATCCTGAGCGAGGGCACCTGCAGTGGGTCAAACCACAGGACTCAGGGTCATTTGCAAGAATTCACTTGTAAGTGTTCTCATTTCAGTTACAATAGGTTACCCTGAATTAACTTTTGATCAATATGTGAAGGGTGGGTGTCAGGAGGATGGAGCCAGGCTCTTCTCGGTGTCATCTAGTGATAGGACGAGGGACAATGGATGGTGAGCTGGAAAGTAGGAGGTTCCGTATAAATATCAGAAGGAACTTCTTCACAGTGAGGGTGACAGAGCACTGGAACAGGCTGTCTGGTGGGTTGGAGTCTCCTTCTCTGGAGACTTTTAAAACCCGCCTGAACATGTTCCTGTGCAACTTGGTCTAGGTGATCCTGCTGTGGCAGGGGGATTGGACTAGATGATCTTTCGAGGTCCCTTCCAATACCTAAAGATTCTATGGTTCTATAAATGACTGGTGTAATTTAGCTTTTACTTGGGGTGGTGGAAGAGTGCAGCTTTCATGAGAGCGGGGAGTATTCCATGCAGGTGTCTTCCTCTCACATCTCCTTGTACACGTCTTACTATGCATTTTCCATATCATTTTATTTCACAATAAAAATGAAGATTCATTCTTGCAATGAAATGAAATGAAAACTGCTGCTATTTGCTCCACTGTTTTTCCCTACTCAGTAATGGTAGAATCCAAATGTATTTGTCAACTACATACATATGAGGTATAATCTCTTCACCTCTGGCTTCCCCAATGTCTTTTCCTAACATCCAAGCTTCCCAATGTTCTACGTTGCCACATGCCTCCGTTCTGAACCAGAAGTTTCTTTATAGAAGCAAACTTTCTTTCAGATCTTCTCAGCACTTTTTGCCAGAGCAATGTCAGCTGTCACCAGTTAAAGAGCTAACTGAGCTGGAGCCAAGCAGATCCTTGCCATCATTTCAGAAAATATTCTATTTTGGCATTAGGAAAGAGCATCCAGAACTCTCTACAGGTGGGCTTTTATTTTGTTGCTGAGGTTGTTCTTTTTAAAGATAAATTTGTAGGGAGTGGCTGCATCTTACCTTCTGTACCCCTGCATGCATGCAAATTGACTGCAGACTCTGCACATTCCAGCTACCCAGCTTTGCAGGAGGTGGCATTGTCTTTTTATTCCCCATTAGTGCAAACAAACTGTGCAAACACCACTTAAAAACACACCTTATGGTTACCCCGAGCTTGTACTTCCTGAAAAGGTGCCAACTTCCTCTTGCCCAAATGCACTTTATTCCTTAGAGAAGGACATCTCTCAGCCAGCTATGAAGGAATCTGCCTAATAGCCACAAGCCTCCACTCAACAGAAACACACATTTAGGACTTGAAAAGAAAAAAAAGCCAAAAAAAAAAAGTGCCCAGAAGCATTTGTGAAACCCAAGAGGTCAAGGGTTGAAAGGAGATGACAACAGGGAGTGCCACCACTTTTTCCAGCTCTGCAGCATGCCCAGCAAGGGTCATTCCACGGTTAATTCACTGCCACCTGCTTCTCATCCAGTCACCCACAGCAATGTTTCTGACTACTCAGGCTGCAAGCGAAGTTCTCCTCGTAGCCAGCAGAAGTACAGCTAGCTAGCAGTACAGTAGCCAGTTGCCTGAAGGCAGTGCTGTGGTTGGCACAGGCTAACCACATGGCAACTGCTGCCTACTCCATTTCCTGCATGGCTACACACTGCTCACCAGTTTGAAAAGTGCACAGCAGCACCCTGAAAGCTGGCCCAGGCACGGGCACATCCTGCAGCAACTGCTCTGGAGTTGTATTTCCAAAGAGACTATTGAAAGCAGAGCATGACTTGGTAGAACTTGAAGGCTCTTTGTGATAAGATCTATAAAGCAAAATTTATTAGACCTTCTTCCGTCTCCGACAGCGAAATTCATAATCTGTTACAGAGTGATTAATTTTGATTGAGATGATGAGGAAATCTTGCCTGAAAAGACTGCAGCATGCAGTTAAGAGGATGGGAATGAGAACTCCCTGGGGTGCTCGAGCTGTGCTGCGTTCCTTGTATTTTCTCCAGTTCTCTGTTGGGGGAGGAGGGACAAAAACCGTTGCTAAAAGATTTCCCTTGAAAGGTTTCCTTGGCAACACAGGCTGGGAAATAGCTGTGCCAACCTGATGAGTCAGGGGTCAGCATTTCATTTGTGACTAAAACCCACGTGGGAGTGTTCTCACTCTCACAGAGAAATGAGGTAGGAAAATGTGTTTGTTTGTCCTAGAGCTTTGTCATCCACCCAATAAGTACATTCTGGGGAAACCTAACTCTATAAACTTCGGGGACAACAGTTAGAGTTTGCTAGGACCAAGCAGAACAGCGGTGTTGCTGAGCGCATGCTCCTTTTGTGGCTGCACTACAGTCTGGTTGAAGCCCTAAGAGTCTCAGACTAAAGGCAAAATAACTAAAGAGCTAGCAGGGTCACAGACATGGCAGGTCTGGCTGAGGGAACTGAATAGCCTCACGGAAGACCCCTAATCTCCCCTCCTCATGATTAATTCCACCCTCTGAATACAGTGTCACAGTATCACAGTAATGACAAGGTTGGAAAAGGCCTTAAAGATCATCCAGTCCAACCTCAATCCAAATAAACCCAGTAATCCTAACATCTAACATCTAGATCATACTGCTCAGCACCTCATCCAGCCTGACCTTGAACACCTCCAGGGACGGCGACTCAACCACCTCTGTGGGCAGCCCATTCCAAAACCAGATCACTCTGTCAGTGAAAAATCTTTTCCTAATGTCAAGTCTAAACCTCCCCTGATGGAGCTTAAGACTATGACCTCTTGTCCTGGTTCCAGTGGCCAGGGAGAAAAGATCGACCCCTGCCTGACTACAACCACCTTTCAGATAGTTATAGACAGCGATAAGGTCACCCCTGAGCCTCCTCTTTTCCAGGCTAAACAAACCCAGCTCCCTCAGCCTCTCCTCGTAGGGCTGATCTTCCAGCCCCTTCACCATTCCAGTTGCCCTTCTCTGGACTCGCTCCAGCACCTCAACATCTTTCGTGAACTGAGGGGCCCAGAACTGAACACAACACTCCAGGTGTGATCTATACCTCAAGGTACGAAGATCATATATTAATAATATATTAATGATCATTTAATTCAGATGTTTTCTGAATACTGCTTTCACTGCAGAAGGTGACCAGTAGGTCCAGAGGTCATCCTTCTCCTCTATCCTGCCCTGGTGAGGCCACAATGAAAATAGTGTGCAAAGTTCTTGGCTACCCAGTTCTAGAGACAGGGAACCTATCACAGATAGTCCAGCAGAGGACAACAAAGATGACTGGGGGCCTGGAGCATCTCTCTTGCAAGGAAAGGTTGAGAGACCTGGGATTGCTTAGCTTGGAGGAGACAGAGGAGTCTACAAATGTCTATAAATGTCTATATATGCACAAGGGCTAGATGTAAGAAGGATGGAGCCAAACTCTTTCCAGGAGCACCCAGTGACAGGCCAAGAGATTAAGCACAAAGCTGGAACACAGGAAGTTCATTTACATGCGAGGAAATGCTTTGTGGCTGACAGAGCACTAGGACAGGTTGCCCAGAGAAGTTGTGGAGTCTCCTTCTCTGGAGATGTTCAAAGCCCACCGAGGTGCAGCCCTGTGGCCTGCTTTGGCAGGGGTGCTGGACTCAATTTTTTTGGCAGGGGTGCTTCACTTCCAGCTCTGAAGTTCTGCAATTCTGTTACGGTCTTGATTTAGATGCAAAGTGGCATGCACAAGCCAATCCAAGCCATGGCAACTCTGCTGGCTTGACATTGTGGCAGTGTGTTCTTACCTCCACTCAACTCCAGATATGTTCCACACCTCACAAGAAGAAGAGAATTATCTAAATTAGTACAGCTTTGATCAAAATTCAGTTTTATTGTCTTGGTTCCCAGTTTGCTCTTACTTTTCTTGAGGTATAAGAAAGTATCTACCCAGAAATCGTCCTTGCGCCAAGGATCATCTCCAGGAGGTGTAGAAGTACTGCTTTAGCCCCAGTCCTCCCCATACTTGCAGCCCATGTTATGCAGGATTGTTAGCATGGAGCAGCTGCAAGCAGCTGAAGTAACACAAGTGATGGTTGAGACCACCATTAGCTCACTACCAGCAAAGTGCAGAACAGAGATACCCTGTGACTTCCCCTGTTTAGGCTGGGGCAAGTATTTAATCTCCAGTGGCTCCAGAGGCTGGAGTCTGACACTGCTACAAAGCTAATCCTCAGACATTTTATCTCCCAAAAAAAACTGCTCAGACTGTTTCAGTTCCTAAAACTTCTGATTCTGCTTCAGAACTGTTCTAGTGCATTCCATGTCCTCCTTCAGCTGCTGCCTCAACTTCATCTCCCAAATAACTGTTTACACCTTCAATTAAGGGTTATAAAAGACCAGCATATAGCAGTCTCTGTTCTGTCCTCTAAGCAAACAGGCCTACAAGCACCAAGGTCAGCTTTGAGGTTGTCAAAGTCTGAGCCACTGTAAGATACATAACTACCAAGGCTCTCCAAATCCCATCTGTTATAAGACTTGTATGCAAGGGCATGATATCATCACATGAACATCCAGATATTTCCATGAGTGCTCAAAGGAAGTGCTTCAAACCTGGACCACTTCAGCTTTGCTGTTTGTTTGGGTGCTTTCTGTATTTCTTCCTTTGTGTAATACGCAAGTTCCTGTTTTAATCATTCAGATTGGAAAAGACCTTTAAGATCATTGAGTCCAACCATTAACCTAACATTCTCACAAGTGACAGATCGGTCTAGAAGAATGAGGACAGGTATTTACTCGTGCTCTAAAGACTCAAATGAAATACTGTTTGTTTACACGGTGAGTCCTCGAAAGGCCTGGCAGCTGGCAATAAACGACAAGGTCATACCTAAGTAAATAGCACTTTGTTCTCCCCTAGCTGAGGGCATCGTATCCATTCTTCTGAGTTAAGCATGGAGCAGGATCCACACCAAGTCCCTTAAATACTCTTCCTCCCCACTTTCCCAGCTGGAACTGCAAGTTCCAGTTTGGGTAAGCAAACAGTCTCCAGGTTGCCATCATCAAAGACCAATCACTTCAAGCTCTCACTGAATACAGCACAGTTTACTAGTAAGCAAATACAAATGGGAGAAGGAATCCTGTCTTTCCAAGTCAGAATTTCAGTATAATTTTGACTCCAAGCTTAGTAATTTCTGAGGCCACAAGTCTTGTCATACATTACCACAAATACTCCCAACTTGGTCCTCAGCCACTTTCAAAAGCTGGATTATTGTCAAGTGTTAGTGGTAAGAGGACGCGGATTCAGGCAGTCCAGCTGTGTGAAACAGATACGTCCCAAGGAACTTCTCTTCAAAGGAGCAGTAGAAAGAGCTTGCCCCATTACTACATGCATCAGGACTAAGACCAAATAGCATATTAGAGTAGGAGAAGTCCTCAATGGCTACAGCTTTGTTAGACAACAACCTAAGAATTGTCTTCTCTCCTTAAATCTGATTGCAAATCAGGAAACCAGTCACTTACTCCAGCAGTAACAGCCGTGCATTGAATAACGGTTTATCTCACTAGGGTTTGACCGTATCAGAAAAACACTCCTAAGTGCTTTGAGACATGCAAGACCAGACAACACTCCAACCCTAAGAACAGTCACAGAGTACTACAAGATGCCAGATATGGTCAGTAAATTGATAAATACTACTTTGAAGTATTTGGTCTATGGTCTTAAATGAGTCTTCTGCAAGAACTAAACAGCCCTTTTTTAAAGAAAGCTTAACAGGAGGTTTTAGCTAGAAAAACCTCAAAGGCAAGTAGTGATCTTTCACAGAAGCACGATATTTTCTGTTGGTTTATTAGAAGTTTGGTCCTGACTTTCAGAAAGCACAGCTGTTCACTGATGTTCACACTTCTCAGTGTGCGATGTGACAGAAAGCAAAGGTCTTGTCTGCCTCTGATTTGGGTAAATATGCACCTTAAAAGCTGAGAGAGTTGAGCTTCTTCCACCCGCAGAACAGATGGCTCCAGCAACCTTCCAGCGCCTAAAGGGTGCCTTCAAGAAAGCTAGAGGGGTACTTTTTATAAGGCCTTGTAGTGATATAAAAAGTAATGACTTTAAACCAAAAGGTTAAAGAGAAAGATTTAGGTTAAACGTAGGAAATAGGTTCTTCAGAGTGAGGGTGGTGAGACAGTGAAGCAGTTCACCTAGAGAAGTTGTGGATGCTTCAACAATGGACGTCTTCAATAACAGATTGCTTGCTCAAGCCTTCTCTGCATGATTAAGGTAGAGACTATCTGCAGAGCCTGAGAGTTTTCAAGAGTCATCACAAGTAGGATCCCTGTCATTTATGTCTTGGCTCTAGGATATGTGGACAGAAGAGTAGTTCTGTAACAACACAGTCATTATTATCTGCTCGGTTGTGGGTGGCCTTTCAAATTGGAGAAGATATCCAAGGACACAGAGTTGTAAGGCGATAATGTCAAATTTCCACTCAGGTGGAGTAACATCTCGATTTGTGATTGCTGAAACACCACACTGCGTATTTATGCCCCTCACACTCTAAGGCATCCCTGCCCGACAGCAGTTTGCTGCTGTACATCACACATACATTTCCCAAATCAACAGTACAAACCTGATCACTGTAACACTCCAATCCAAACTTTTTCTAAACTGATTCTTTCTAAAGAATCATTTTTGCCTAGATGATTCAAAGCCTCATCACTTGTACACACGTCCAGACAAGAGCTTGAGGGGTGCCAAAAGCACACGCCACTGGCAAGTGCTACAGTACGTAAGAACTATCTTTCTCATGATGCTGTTGAGCTCAAACCAGCTCCTCCTACTAACCAGATGTACTAGATCACAGCCTGTTTAGCTCTTGCAGAAGCAGCTTAATGGGCCTGAATCATCCTACAGAAAAACTCCCTGGGTGAAATGCCATCAAAAGGTATTTCACAAGGTGTTACTAAGTGAAAGGGAGAAGAGTAGGCTTCAAGTGGAGGCAGCGTTTGTGAGCACACAGGAGCAGAGACGTGTCACGTTAATGTTGCTTCAGCTAGAGTAGTGTCAAGACTCCACAACACTAGTGAAGCTAAACATTGACATGGAAAGAAAAGGCTGTCACCCCTGCACTACAGAACAAAGAGGAGGAAAGAATAGGAAGAGGTAAAGTAATAGAGTGCAGAAGCTGTCTCTGTTTTCTGCCACCCTCTCCCCAAACAGCAACCTAGGTTGCTGTTATTCCTCAAACTCCAGTTGTCCCTTGCAGACTATTGCCTTCCTGTACCTAAAGGAGGTTGCTATTTGAAGACTATAATTGCTTAATATCAATTCACTGATTGCAAAAATGTTTGATTGTACCTGTAACTCCTGAGGCTGATTATCTAATCCATTTACAGAAGTCTACCTCCTCCATGGGGGAAGGTGAAGCCTACAGACCAAGCTGTAGATCAGTGTAATGCACTCCTGAACCTGCAAGACTTGTTTGGAATGTGAATTTCACACCCTCGACATCCAGTTTGGGTGGACAGACACCCAGTGTTGGGCGGATAGACAAATATATACTGGAAAACTGAGTTTGGCTGAACTTTCACAGGGGGGGTTTTCCTATATTGAAAGTTTACAACCACAGAGAGGTCAGCATGAAGGATTGTGGTTTTGCACAAGCTGCTGCACTTTCTTTTTAAGTCATTACTCACACATTTAAACAGCATAAACGTAAGAGTTCTGTTCAGCATATCTGACAACAAAAGAGGTTTGGTTCTGCAGGCTCTTGATCACAAAAAAGGATGACAACAGTTACCCATGCACTGACTCTCCCAGCACAGATATCACCAGCCTGTCTTGCCAGCAAATTGCCTCTATAGAAGTGTTGTATGAAAGGTGATGCAGTGACTTGTTGCTAAGGTACTTTGGGCCCAGAGTCACATCTAAAATGACTTCCACCACATCCCTGAAGATGACTATTGCCTAATATTAAATGACCATCTATTCTGTTGCTATTACACCAGAAGGCATCTTGGAGACATCCAATAGCCAAACACTGTCAGCTTGCTCTCAGGTATCAGCTTGCTCTCAGCTATGTCGTACTTGCCAAGGGTAAGCGTTACACGCTGGTATTAACATAACTGGTGAAAGGATTATGTGGCTACAATTACCCTTGAGGAGATTAGACGAATGATAAGAGCTCAATTATCACTGCAGTGTATCCGTTCAGAAAAGCTAATGAAAGACCACTTGAAATGGAGCAAACTGCAGGACTAATTTCTCAGACATAGCTCCTGGGAGCTGCAGCCAATTTGCATATTATCATTTGCTAATTTTAAGAATAAGAGATGTAAGGAATGCAAAAGTTAACTGTGCCTGTTTGTCCACAACTGCCTCCTACAGGTCTACCTCAGGTCTTCCCTGGTACTGGGTTACCACTGCAGACTAGCCCAAGTTATCCTTAGCTACTTCCAATATGCTCCTGGAGTTCTTGGTCCTGCTGCATTGCCGACTGAAACACCACGTTGCCTAGCTAAATCACCCCACCGACTGCGCTACAAGGGAGAAGTGAAGCTTGTGCTCTTGTTGAACAGTAGATTTTCCTAGGATTGGTACAGCGTTTTCCACTGGCTTTTGCCTCTAGCAGCTCCACACTTGTCTGAATTAATATCACCACCTCAAAACACGCTAGAACTTATTGCTTCAAAGCCAAACTGTGATCCAAAAATGAACCCATTGTCAGCCGCAAAGACACGAGTGCTTAAAGCCAGCACCCAAACACTCTGTGGAGCAGAATGTTAGAGAAAAACAGGGGCACCGAAGTGGGGTTTGCGAGGAAAATGAAGCCACAGAAATAGATTGCAGTCAGAGATACGACAGCATAAGAGATGGTGGCTTCCATCTTACACTGCTCCTGTTTTCTCCTAGGGAAGAGAGCCTTCTACTGTAAAGTAGTCCTACTGTGAAGTAGTCCACCGGAGAAAGGCAGGAGAGAAGGAAATTAATGAGAAGGGAGTTGGTTTTCATTTAGTTTGTTTTGTTTGCTTCTTTAAATATGCCCCAAATAAAGCACTGGTCCCTGAATGGTATTTTGTCGAGGTTTAGGGGTCGTCTGGGGGCTCCCTGAACGAGAAAGCTTGGGGAAGCCAGGATGCAGCTGCTGAGGTTTGGGTGCTCTCGAGGGAGAAGCCAGACAAACACTGTGGCCAGTGCAGACCCGGAACTCGTTATGGGAGGCGAAAGTGGAAGTGATGCTCAGAGCGCAGGCAGCAGCAAGAGCGCAGCCGCTTCAGCCACCGGGGGCATTAAAAATGGTAAAAACGCGGAGCAGAGGGAGACCAGGCTTTGGTCACCACTGCACATGGATGTGGGAACCCAAACAGAGGTCCCCCAACCAGACGAGGCTGTGCATGTGACAGGCTGCCACTCTCTCACATTGTTGTGGCTGCATACGGTGTGAGCAGGTAGATTATCTGCTTGACTGGGCGGCACAGTTGCAAGATGAGGTTGAAAGGCTGCAAGATGAACTAGAAAGGCTGAGGAGACTTAGAGAGGCTGAAACAGAGGTAGACAGGTGGAGCCAGGCTCAGCAGTCTGGACAACAGCTAAACAAGAGCCAGATTTGGGGGACGACGACTGTATCCTATAGTTTTCAGGTGGAGGACAGAAGCCCAAGTAGAAGGGGTGAGTGGAGCCAAGTTCAGGGTCACAGCAGAAGGCGGGTTCCACCCTTGCCTGCCTCACCTCCTCAGTTGCCACTGAGTAATAGATATTAGCCCCTACTGAAAGACAGCCAGTCTAATAAGGATATAGAGGGCAGAGAATCCATACCAGAAGTCCTAGCAAGGTCGCATAAATCTGGGAGGTCTTCCAGTAAAATGATGACCTCTGCCACAAAGCAGAGAAGGGTCCTAATTATTGGAGACTCGGTCCTGAAAGAGACTGAGGGCCAAATATGCAGAGTTGACCCTCATCACAGGGATGTCTGCAGTTTACCTGGAGCCTGAATCAGGGACATCACTAGGAAGCTTCCTAACCTGGTGAGATCAGCTGACTATCACCCATTGCTGATCTTCCAGACAGGTGGGCAGCAAGTTGTATTCCATAGCCTGAGGGGAATGAAGAAAGACCTTAAGGCATTAAGATGTTTGGTGAAAGACTCTGGGGCACAAATTGTGTTTTCTTCCATTTTGGGGTGAGGACATGGGCTGGAATAGAAGGACTCAGTCCACTAATGCCTGGCTATGAGACTGGTGTTACAGGCAGGGTTTTGGGTTCTTTGATAAAGACTGATTTTATCAGGTGCTAGACTTTACAGGTCCACATGGGAGGGGTTTATCTCAGAGGGGAAAAGGGGTTCTGGGGCAGGAGTTAGCAGGATTATTCAGAGCACTTTAAAGTAGATTTCAGGCGGGGTGGGATAGTTGATGGGCGAGCACCAATGGGACAGAGCTCTGGTCTTAATAAAAACCAGGTGGCCTCTCACTGTCCTAGGGCTCAGTTTCTCACTGTCCTAGCGCTCAGTTTGCTCCCTGAAATGCCTGTACACCAATGCCCGCAGCACAGGGAATAAGCAGGAGGAGTTACAAATCTGTGTCCCGTTGGTTGATTATGATTTGGTGGCAGTTATAGAGACCTGGTGGGACAGCTCACATGACTGGAATGTGGTCACAGATGACTAGGTCCTTTTCAGGAGGGACAGGTCAGCAAGGCAGGGCGAAGGACTTACTCTCTATGTAAGAGAGCAACTGGAATGTATGGAGTTCTGTCCAGGGGCAGATGAAGAGAGTATTGAGAGTTTGTGGGTGGGCATGGGTGACACTGTTGTGGGTGTCTATTACAGGTCACCAGATCAGAATGAGTTAGTTGATGAGGTCTTCTACAGGCAGCTGGCAGCAGCCCCACAGATACAGGCCCTTGTTCCCATGGGGGACTTTAACTACCCTGATATTTGCTGGAAAACCCACTCAGCCAGCCATCCACAGTCCAGGAGGTTCCTCCAGTGCATTGGTGACAATTTCCTAATGTAAATGGTGGAGAAGCCCCCTAGGAGAGGAGCACTGCTGGATCTTGTACTCACCAACAAGAAGAGTCTGGGTGAAGCAGTGAAGGTTGAGGGCAGCCTTGGTTGCAGTGACCATGAGATGGTGGAGTTCAGGATCTCTTGTGGTAGGAAGAGAGTATCTAGCAGAATCACAACACTGGACTTCAGGAGGGCCAACTTTGGCCTTTTCAAGCAATTGCTAGGGGAAATCCCATGGGACAGGGTACTGGCAGGTAAAGGGACCCAAGACAGTTGGTTAACATTCAAAGACCACTTCCTTGAAGCACAACACAAGAGCATCCCAACAGGAAAGAAGTCAAGTAAGGGAGCAAGAAGACCTGGCGTGGTTAAACAGGGAGCTGCTGGGCAAACTCTAAAGGGAGAAGAAAGTCTATAGGTCATGGAAGGAGGGGGTGGCCACTTTGGGTGATTACAAGGCTCTGGTGAGAGAATGTAGGAATGCAACTAGGAAAGCCAAGGCCTCCTTGGAATTAAACCATACAAGAGAGGTCAAGTGCAACAAAAAGGGCTTCTTCAAATACATTGCAGGTAAAACTAAATTTAGAGGCAATGTAGGCCCCCTACTGAATGAGGTGGGTGCCCTGAAGACAGCAAATACGGGGAAAGCAGAGATGCTGAACACCTTCTTTGCCTCTTCTTGCCTTCTTTGTCCATACTTCTGGGGCCTGTCTTGTTATCAAGCCCCAGACTGCTGAGACTCCAGAGGAAGTTAAGGCAAAAGAGAAGCTTGCCTTGGTTGATGAGGGCTGGGTTAGGAATAAGCTGAGCAAACTGGATGTACACAAATCCATGGGCCCAGATGGGATGCACCCGAATGCGCTAAATGAGATGGCGGAAGTCATTGCTAAGCAATTGTCTATCATTTTTGCTAAGTCATGGGGATCAGGAGAGGTGCCTAGGAACTGCAGGATAGAAAGTAACTCCAATCTTCAAAAAAGGCAAGAATGAGAACTACAGACCGGTCAGCCTCACCTCCATCCCAGGAAAGGTGATGGAACAATTTGTTCTTGATGCTGTCTCCAGGCACAGCAAGAACAAGTGGGTCATTAGGGACAGTCAGCATGGATTCACCAAAGGGAAGTCATGCTTGAGCAACCTGATAGCCTTTTATGAGGGCATAACCAGGTGGATGGATGAGACCACATCCACTGCTTTGCTATATCTCAAGTTGAGTAAGGCATTTGCCACAGTCTCACACAGCATCCTGGCAGCCAAACTGAGGCAGTGTGGTCTGGATGATTGGGTAGTGAGGTGGATGGTGAACTGGCTGCAGGATAGAAGCCAGACAGTAGTGGTCAATGGGACAGAGTCTAGTTGGAGGCCTGTATCTAGTAGAGTGCCCCAGGGGTCCGTACTGGGACCAGTCCTATTCAATCTTTTCATTGATGACTTGGATGAGGGATTGGCATGCACTGTCAGCAAGTTTGCTGACAACACAAAGCTGGGTGGTGTCGCCGACACCCCCGCAGACTGTGCTGCCATTCAGCGAGATCTGGCCAGGCTGGAGAGCTGGGCAGAGAGAAATCTAATGAGCTATAACAAGAGTAAGTGTAGAGTCTTGCATCTGGGCAAGAACAACCCCAGGTATATGTTGGGGACTGAGGTGTTGGACAGCGGTGTAGGACCTGGACAGGGCATTGAGAAAACTGATCTAGCTGAAGATGTCTCTGCTCACTTGAGCAGAGGTTGGGCTAGGTCTTTAGAAGTCCTCTTCAAGCCAAGCTATTCTAGAATACTGTGACTGTTCTCTGGTGGAAACAATCATTTACAGCCTTGCAAAACAAGCATGAAATGTTTACAGGCACTTTTGCATGCCCTTATTTAGGATCCTATTTCTGTCCATCTGTGATGAACAGAAGTTAATTGGACATGAACATTCTCATGCTCATAATGCAGCCATGCAGCTAGGTTTCTGGTCTGACACTAGCACTTTTAAAATGCAGGGATTGGGAAGGCAATGCCTTTGGGAGGAAGGGGATAGGTTTAGGCTTGCAATATTTGGCAACTGCAGACTTTTGTCACTGGTTCAAGAGTCCTATGTACTAGTACAGAGTATTCCATGAGTTACCTGTGCTTTACACTGGACAACCACAGAGAAGGCCAAATTGGGCTTCTGGGGAAAGGAACAGCTCTTTGTTTTCTTAGCTGTTTACATTCCCTTCACGCATCCAGTTTAACTTCCATAAGGACTTGTCCCATCAGAACTTGCAGAAATGTCAGACACCCTGTTAGGACACCAAAAGTATCACGTACATGCTGTGAATTACTCTTAGCAAAGTCTTTCTGCCAACAGTTCCTTCATCCTCAAAAAGTTCCCACAAACCTTTGCTTTAATGGAACAATGCTCCTAGTGAGACCAACTCAGGCAGGCACTAGCTCCTTTCGGTTTGGTGGTTCTGACATGAGTGAGTTAATGCCATTTATTAGCCTCAGGATTTGTTCCAGGACTATAAAGACTTTACGATGATAAGTTGTTTATAACCCTGCTTGAAATGCACTTCACAGCTCAGGAAAGAAGCCCAGCATGTGGTACAGGTGGTTCCTCTCACTCCGAGGAGCCATTGCCATAGATTTTTATCACAGAATCACAGAATCATCATGGCTGGAAAGGACCTTCACGGTCATCAAGTCCAACCTTTTCTTCTAGTGTCTAGACCATATCCCTAAGGGCCACGTCCACTCGTTCCTTAAACACCTCCAGGGATGGTGATATCACCACCTCCCTGGGCAATCCATTCCAGTATCTAATCATCCTCTCAGTAAAGAATTTCCTTCTAACATCCAGTCTAAACCTCCCCTGATGCAACTTGAGGCCATTTCCCCTCATCCTATCATCACCAATTTGAGAGAAGAGCCCAACACCAGCCTGGCTACAACCTCCTTTAAGGTAGTTGTAGAGGGCAATAAGGTCCCCTCTCGGTCTTCTCTCCTCCAGACTAAACAACCAACCCCAGCTCCCTCAGCCTCTCCTCCTAGGGCATGTCCTCCAACCCCTTCACCAGCTTGGTTGCCCTTCTCTGGACTCGCTCCAGCACCTCAATGTCCTTCCTGTACTGTGGTGACCAAAACTGGACACAGTACTCGAGGTGCAGTCTCACAAGTGCCAAGTACAGGGGCACAATCACCTTCCTGCTCCTACTGGTCACACCGTTTCTGATACAGGCCAGGATGCCATTATCCTTCTTGGCCACCTGGGCACACTGCTGGCTCATGTTCAGCCGGCTGTTCATCAACACCCCCAGGTCCCTCTCCACCAGGCAGCTCTCCAGCCACTCTTCTCCAAGCCTGTAGCATTGCTGGGGGTTGTTGTGGCCAAAGTGCATGACCTGGCACTTGGCCTTGTTAAACCTCATACAACGGAGCTCAGCCCATCGCTCCAGCCTGTCCAGATCCTGCTGCAGAGCCTCCCTACCCTCCAGCAGATGAACACTCGTGCTCAATTTTGTGTCATCTGCAAATTTAGTGAGGGTGCACTCGATCCCCTCATCCAGATCATTATCTTCTAGGTGTTCAAATCCTCATCAAGGTGTCCTGCCACGGGGCTGTCAGTTTAGTGACAAATGAATGTTCTCCATGCTAGCCTTGGCTAACCTCAGTGTTTCCTCTTCCAATACAGCTACAACAGTAGCTACTAGTACGGCTACTAATGAGCCTTACTTACCTGTGAGGCTCACCTCTCTGTTGATGAACGCTTGACACCTTCCTAGAGGACAACTTGCAGCCCTTTCTTACCTGTCAGGAAATAGGGATCCAACTGATTGCAGGGCTATGAGTCAAGGACAAGATGTACTGTCTAGTAATAAGTCTGAAAGAGTTAAAAATAAACTGACTCCTGGATCTTCGTGGAGTTATACATATGTATTGCTAACATCATCACTTTGTCTTGTAGAATGATGGATTCTACAATGTGCAAATGAAAAGTAGCTAAGAGGAGAGACCTCTGACGACCCATTCAAGTAAGTGGTA
Organism: Rhinopomastus cyanomelas; assembly: GCA_013400115.1. Lineage (NCBI taxonomy): Eukaryota > Metazoa > Chordata > Aves > Bucerotiformes > Rhinopomastidae > Rhinopomastus > Rhinopomastus cyanomelas. The sequence continues at coordinate 26,260 of VXBP01001093.1, read as the reverse complement.
GCCCTTGAGCTGGTTGCTGACAATAGTTGGTAGTAAAAATAAACATCTGCAGGTCAGGACTTTCCCTGCTTTCACACTATTGAACTAGAAAGTAATTTTGGAGAACGGAAATTCTCTGGCATTAGTAAGTTACACTTCTTCCTAGATGAGGCGTTGAGCAAAAGTGGTAGAGACATTTTATTGACTATCCTGTCAGCTCAGAGCAGGTTCTTGAGACCCAAACAGTTGGCCTTTTGCTTCCCAGGAAAGTCCGCTAGAATTTCCCTCTCCCCAATGACCAAGTTTATCTGCTACAAACGTTTGAAAGTTCAAAGGGAGGGAGATTTCCTCTTTCCTTCTTCATGATGACATTTACCAAGGGGGTTTTATAATCCTGGTCTGGTGTGAAAGATAACTGCTGACTGAGGAGAAAGCACACGCCTATACAAAAATCTGATAACACTTAGAGAATGACTCAGCTAATCCTGTCACAAACATTTTAATTAATGCACTAAATGCTGACAGTCTGTGAGTTTCAAATCATTACCCTTTGTTTTGGCATTGATGCTTTAATTAGCTCAGCACTGTTCTTTATGTTTAGTAGCTCTTCCCTGAGCTCCATGGTCCTTCAGCTGTGCTCTGGCTACATACTCTGTACTGATGGGAGAGAACAAAGATAAAAGGCATCATATCAATGAGCTTTTAGAGACTTATCAGCAGAAGAATTCAAGGACTTGAGAAGGTAACCTAGGTGCTAGGCATTGTGCCAAGGCCAAACCACATGCTTGCTTCAGCACTTGCCCAGTACCAGGTCTGGCTTGAGATGCAGAAAAAACAAGCTTTCAAAATATCAAGAATGAACCCTGCTGTACCAGAGAGGCTGGAGGCTAGCTAGAGATGGAAAGCACAAGGTAGTTGCTAGTTCTACAATGCCCATCCCTCCATAGCAGGAGGCAGCACTCATGTCACCCATCTCTTTGCCACCCACTAGCTCTGCTCTGTCCATTTCTTGGTTTCTGGCAGCAATACCTGATTTAGTCTGGTTTCCAAGAAGCTCTATACATGTGTAGGAGTGCGTGTACTGAGGAGTCTTTGTCCTTCCAAGCTCCACAGAGGGAAGTCTGGGTTAGACGCTAGGAAAAACTTCATTGAAAGGGTTGTCAGGCACTGGATCAGGCCGCCCAGAGAGGTGGCTAAATCATCGTCGTTGCTTGTGTCTTGAAAAGTAACTTAGATATGGAGCTAGTGACATGGTTTGGCAGTGGGCTTGGTACAGTTAAGTTCATGGTTGGATTCCATCTCGAAGGTCTTCTCCAATCTAAACAACCGTATGACTCCATGATTCTGCCCAAGAAAGTTCAGATAATCGTTTATAATGTAGAAGTAAGGTGAGGCTCTTAGCCCACTGAATGGTGGAGGTGCAAACTCTCTACAAAAATTCAATCTGGGTGAAGGCATTTCAGTGTGGGGGTGTTTCCACAAGGAACATGTTACAGCAGCGTGAGATGATTCAGTCTTAATGTAAAAGAACAACTTCACACAGAGAACCCTCTAACCCCGATGGTACAAACCCCTTTAAAGCAGATCATGATTACATATTTGCTAAATGTAACTTAGAGAGTCGGAGGAAGTGCAGTGAGATAAGATTAGTGCAATAAAGTTCTCTTACTTGAGTAGTGCCTACAAAAGTTTGTTCTCAGCTTATGGCAGCAATCTCGGGCAATAAGAGCTTTTAGAAGTTATGGCACTAAGTAGGCACCCCCTGAGTGCCAACTTCACAGAAGCTGAGCTCTCTACTCCAGAGCAGTACTAGTAAATCTGGACTGGATCATATCTCTTCAAAACCAGGTCTCATTTTCACAAGTAGCTTTAGAAGTATTATCATTGGTAAGTGTTGTAATAAACCAACACAAACATTTTTACTGACAACTCGATATCTTTAGGGCACCTCACATAAGTGAAACCAAACCTCATGTTAGCTGGTTGTTGGACAGAGTGCTCTACAGCACGCACCAGCCCTGATCTAAGAGTCAGTTTGGGCAGCCAGTGGAGGGACAGCACAGAACACACCGTGAAGAATTAAAAACTAGAAGTCCTTACATCCATTTTAACATTTTACTCTACAAAAACTACCTTCAGCAGTTGAACTTTAAACAAAAACCATCCTCCAGAAAGTACCAAAAGCATACATTCAGACAGGAACTGCCTCCAAAGTCAGAAAAAAAACACAGATTCAGATGAAGGAACCTTTCCTCTTTCTATGTTGTCACTTCTGAGCTCCTTCTTTTAGGCTACAGTTTTTGAAAAGGCAAAACAGATGCACCGAGCCCACCTAAGCTTTTAGTGTAACTACAGTCTCTTTCAAGAAATGCACTTCATTCTGTAGAAAAATGTAATCTTCAAAAGAATCACCATTTTGTTGGAGTGGAGAGATAAAGAGCAATGGAAAACTCTTAGAAGAGCAAAACAGAATTGAGAAAAAGAGGAACTTTGTGGGGGGCCGTCAGAAAGACATTGCAAAAAGGAACAAGAACTTTTTGATTTCACTTCAGAAATTTCATAAAACAGCATGAGACCACCACCAGCCTCAGGGACTAATGTAGGCCCCCTGCTGAATGAGGTGGGTGCCCCAGTGACAGAGGATACAGAGAAGGTAGAAACACTGAACACCTCCTTTGCCTCCGTCTACACTTCTGGGGGCTGTCCTGATATCAAGCACCAGACCGCTGAGGCCCCAAAGAAAATTGAGACAAGAGAGGTCTTTGCCCTGGGTTAGGGATCTGTTGAGCAAACAGGATGTACAAAATCTATGGCATGCACCCGCAAGTGCTGAGGGAGACGGCGGAGGTCATTGCCAGGCCACTCTCCATCATCTTTGCTAAGTCATGGGGATCAGGAGAGGTGCCTAGGGACTGGAGGGTAGCAAATGTTACCCCAATCTTCAAAAAGGGAAAGAAGGAAGACCCAGGTAAACACAGACCAGTCAGCCTCACCTCCATCCCAGGCAAGGTGATGGAACAATTTGTCCTGGATCCTGTCTCCAGGCACATCAAGGACAGGAGGGTCATTAGGGACAGTCAGCAGGGCTTCACAAAGGGAAAGTTATGCTTGTCCAACCTGATAGCCTTTTACGAAGGTGTAACCAGGTGGAGAGATGATGGCAGAGCAGTGGATGTGGTCTGTCTTGACTTGAGTAAGGCATTTGCCACAGTCTCACACAGCATCCTGGCAGCCAAACTGAGGCAGTGTGGCCTGGATGATTAGGTAGTGAGGTGGATCGTGAATTGGCTACAGGATAGAAGACAGAGTGGTGGTCAATGGGACAGCCTGGTTGGAGGCCTGTATCTAGTGGAGTGCCCCAGGGGTCGGTACTAGGACCAGGCCTGTTCAATCTATCCATTAATGATTGGATGAGGGATTAGGGTGCACTGTCAGCAAGTTTGCTGACAACACAAAGCTGGGTGGTGTCACCAACACCCCAGCAGACTGTACTGCCATCCAGCAAGACCTGGCCAGGCTGGAGAGCTGGGCAGAGAAAAATTTAATGAGCTGTAACAAGAGTAAGTGCAGAGTCTTGCATCTGGGCAGGAACAACCCCAGTACCTGTTGTATAGGCTGTATATATAGCTATAGGTTATAGGCTGAGGACTGACCTGTTGGAGAGCAGAGTAGGAGAAAGGGACCTGGAGGTCCTGGTGGACAGCAGGATGACTATGAGCCAGCAGTGTGCTCTTGTGGCTAAGAAGGCCAACAGCATCCTGGGGTGGATCAGAAGATAGATAGCTAGCAGATGGAGAGAGGTTCTCCTCCTGCTCTTGTCTGCCCTGGTTGAGACCACACCTGGAGTATTGTGTCCAGTTCTGGGTCCCTCAGTTCAAGAGGGATGTGGAGCTGCTGGAGAGAGTCCAGTGTAGGGCAACAAAGATGGAGTAGAACACCTCCCTTATGAGGAGAGGCTGAGGGAGCTGAGTCTCTTTAGCTTGGAGGATATGAGACTGAGGGGTGACCTCATTAATGTCTATAAATATGTGAGGGGTGGGCGTCAGGAGGATGGAGGCCGTCTCTTCTCAGTGTCATCTAGTGATAGGATGAAGGGCAATGGGTGTAAGCTGGAAGGCACATACGAGGTTCCATACATATATCAGATGGAACTCCTTCACAGTGAGGGTAACAGAACACTGTAACAGCTGCCCAGAGGGGTTGTGGAATCTCCTTCTCTAGAGATGTTTAAAACCCACCTGGATTTGTTCCTATGTGACTTGGTCTAGGTGATCTTGCTGTGTCAGGGGAATTGGAGTAGATGATCTTTCAAGGTCCCTTCCAATTCCTTATTATGGAGTCTGTCATGAGCAAATTTGCAGATGACACCAAGCTCGGAGCTCGTGTTGATATATTGGAAAGTAGGAGGGGCCTGCAGAGGGATCTGGACAGACTGGAGAGATGGGCAGACTCCAACAGGATGAGTTTTAACAAGTCTAAGTGTCGTGTTCTGCATTTTGGTTATAACAATGCCAGGCAGAACTATAGGCTGGGAATGGAGTTCTTAGAGAGTTCTCAGGTGGAGAGAGACCTGAGGGTGCTGGTGGACAGCAAACTTAACATGTGTCATCAGTGTGCCCAGGCGGCCAAGAGGGCCAATGGCATCCTGGCCTGCATTAAGAATGGTGTGGCCAGCCGGTCAAGGGAGGTTATCCTTCCCCTGTATTCCGCACTGGTTAGACCACACCTGGAGTATTGTGTTCAGTTCTGGGCCCCTCAGTTTAAGAGGGATGTTGAGGTGCTGGAACGGGTCCAAAGAAGGGCAACTAGAATGGTTAAGGGGCTGAAAGATCAGCCCTACGAGGAGAGGCTGAGGGAGCTGGGGTTTTTTAGCCTGGAAAAGAAGAGGCTCAGGGGTGATCTTATAGTCTATAACTATCTGAAGGGTGGTTGTAGTCAGGCAGGGGTCAGTCTTTTGTCCCTGGCCACTGGAGACAAGACAAGGGGTCATGGTCTTAAGCTCCATCAGGGGAGGTTTAGACTTGACATTAGGAAAAGATTTTTCACTGCAAGAATGATCAGTTTTGGAATGGGCTGCCCACAGAGGTGGTTGAGTCACCGTCCCTGGAGGTGTTCAGGGTTAGGCTGGATGAGGTGCTGAGTGGCATGATCTAGATGTTAGATGTTAGGATTACTGGGTTTCTTTGGATTGAGGTTGGACTTTGAGGTCTTTTCCAACCTTATCATTATTGTGATACTGTGATACTGTAATGTTCTTTTATACTGTGATCCTGTGATTTATAGGGTAGAAATTGCTTCATAAGTCAAGAGTCTTCCCAACAGAAAGGAAACAAATGAAGGCACTGCCTTGTAATTCTATGCAGCAGCTGCATTCTCTTGAAACCTGACTGCTAAGCTCAGCCCAACAGTTGTGTTACACAGAGGATAAAGCACGTTGTAAGTGAATAGGACGAGCAGCCACTACTGAAAGTTACAGGCAATTGCCCTGCAAAACTGCCTGCACAACCCCCTGTGCAGCAGTGACAAAGTCCTTCTGGCATCGATGTGCAGACATTCTTCGAGTCTCTGGCTTGACCTTCACCCGAGGGAATCAGGCAGATGACAAATCTAAAATTCCTCAGAAACCACAGCTGAAAATATGGATGGCAGGGATCTTCCTGCCTGAGAACTCAGCCATACCAAAGGTAACACAAAACCGCTAAATAAGTCACAGAGCCATCACACAACTTGATCAGTTTGAATTCTACTCACTTGTGTATTTCCTTCCTTCCGAAACGTGAAATGAAACGTCTCACATTTAGCAGTCCCCTAGGCCACCCAAACTGTTCCCATTTTGCAAAGCCACAGACAACTACAGGTTAGTCTGAGAGATATTTAGAAATGCAGTGAAATCAAGGATGACGTCTCGTTTCCTGAGCGTTCCAGCTGATCAATCATGCTAGCCCACATGCTAGAAACACCCCGAGTTTTGCCCATTTTTCTCCAGATCCTCAGGAAGATGATCGTGTGCTTGAATCTTGGAAACTCTGCTCAGATATGAAGGGCAGTTTCTGCTTCCCTAAATGTTTGATTTCTATATGCACAGATAAATTCCTCCTTACCAAGAAAACCATTTATTCAAAGACAGTGAGGGGTGTGTAAGCCCTTCATTAACCCCAAGGAGGAGTATCTTGAAATTAGACATGCATTTGATGAAGAACTTTCAACCCCCTCACTAGAGCCCAACTACAGCCCACAGCAAGCCTTAAACAGGCAAGGGGAAATTCCAGTAGTATGGGGAAACATACACAAGCCCAAAGTCCACCCACCACATGCCACCTCACAGCACAGGTGGTGCCACTGGGGCGTAGGAGAAAAATCATGGACAGAGTAAACAGCTCCAGAGTGCGCAGAGGATAGGGACACGTTCAGAGAGCACCCGACAGCGATCAACCTTGTTGTAACAGGCTGGGTCCCCCTGCGAAGGCGTGAGGTTTGCTGCGGTCCACCTGAAGACAAGGATCCCAACTTAAGACTCTGCTTCCACTGCAGCACACTTTGCAGCCCCAAGTCTCAGACAGTCCCCAGAGGGCAAAGGGCACTTCTTCCCACTGCCTCGAGCCGAGAGGGCGAATGGCACAGCGGCTAGCAAGGAAAGCCCTGCCTGACACCGCACACAAAGCCCCAGGGAAGCGCTTTAACAGCAGCGCTATTTGTTTCAGAACACCCCCTGCAGCCCTAAGAAGGAGCCAGGCGGTTTTCACACGTGCCAGCAGGATCCTTCCCTAAAGTGATTCTAGGCTAGGCGTCCGATGCCTCATCTTGTTTACGGACTGCTTTCGGACGATAGCAGTAGCCACCACCCAGTTTCAGCACAGGCTTAGTCTCCCAGAAGTCAGCCTGTAGTGCCCACCCTCAGGCTCACGCACTAGCTTTCCACTAGCACCTAGCTTTTCCCGACAGGCAAAAGGGCCGTGTGCTCACGTGAGCAGGGAGCATTACAAGAAGTGACATAAAAGTGCCTTAGCATGGATAAGGGCTATTAAGGCAACATTTCTCTCCTCAGGGTGCTCTCTCTACTGAGGGAGAAGTGTGCTCCACCAGCCAGCTCACACAAACGTGTCCTCAAAAGCAAAAGGCAGAGGTGGCAGGAAGGGAAGGGAACCCTTGAAGAAGCTGTTTGTGACTGAGTTACAAGGCTTTGCCAGGTGCACAACAAACAGCTTCCTTCTTGCCAGCGGCCTTCATCCGTCCGCTAGGTGAATTTGCCTAACCCTGTCAGGATTACTACCGTCTTCTCCAGCGGGTGCCTGCCCCAGTTTGTGTCACCTTTCATGCAGGTACAGCTACATTACCCTCGTTACTCAACCAGGAGAGCAGCAAAAGAGCTGGCAAGCAAAACAGCCCAAATTCTTACGTCTGCTTCTGTCACAAAGACTTTCAAATCATCCCATGCTTGGCAGTCACCACACAGAGCTACCTCCTCTGTGTCAAAACGGCTCCAGACCAGCATTTCCCTCCCTGCCCTGGCCAGCACCCTACTTGAAGCCCATCTTCTCATAACAGCTCTTGTGAGCTAGAATTTCACTAAGTTTCCAGGTCTTCTCTGGCCTGGATCACAAGCTGATCATTCGCAGCACTGAACGTATCCAGGTCCACCATGGCTATGAGTCAGTGCTGGACTGGTCACTGGTGCAATAACCAGACACCAGAACTGCCACCCACTGTGTGATCAGAGGAGGTTTAAGCTCCAGCTGCAGTATCTCTGAGGAGATAACTTCACACAGAGTTCAGAGAAAGGTTTATGGTGACATTAAAAGCCAAAAAACACAAAAGAAAACCCCGCACGACAAATGTACTTGCCCCAGCTCCACTGGGGGAGCAATCTCTACACATTGTGTTCTCCCCTTCTGCCACCCCAGCTGTCCTGACCACCAGAGGTGTTCACATGCCCTTGACACAGCACAGAAACTCTGTTTCAAGGGATAACATAGAACTTACAGAAAAGCAGCATTTTCTTAAACTTCCTTTAAAGTGAGGATTGGAGTGTTCAAAGACCATAAAGCTTCAACAGTAGCATTTAGAGTCTCTCACACCCAACCCTCCTGCATTGGAAAAGGACATCTTGGATCAATTTACTACGGGAGACAAGGTCTTCTAATCTACAGGGACTAGGAAATTTCAGTTACTTGCCTGCTAATTGATTTTATTGGAGGCTGAGCTCACACACTCCACAAACAACTTCACACACACACATCACAAAAGTTGGATTGCCAAGGACTGGAGAGTTTTGCAATCCAATCATATGTTCTAGTTACTTCAAACGTATTCACGACTTCAAGTAGGTTAGTTAATAATTAGTATTTTAATTCTTCAGAAGTTGACTCTTCATTGCAAAGCCTTACTCAGTTAACTGTTTTAACCTCTGAAAATTGAAGTCCTAGCTAATTCCTTAGTCTGATGCAAATGAAGAATAGCTGGATCACTCTTAAATTTGTGAAAAAAACCCAAGAAGCGTATTTGTTTCCTAAACGTCCATTTAATTTAATCCAACCCTTGGAATTGGAAAAGCAAAACCAAACAAGAGTTGCAAAATCAAGCAGTAAGTATTTATTTTGAAGGTTGATCTATGTGGTGAGTGAAGCATCTTACAGCAGCTGGACTGCACAGATAGGAACAGATTTCCCTTTAGCATACCAAGAGCAATCCTTCTGGACGCTCAGCATAAAGGCTTTTGTTCCAAAGAAAGACCACTCAATCCAGGAAGAAATGTTGTTTCAGCTAAACAGCACCAGATTAAGCTAAGAGTTAGATGCTCCAGCCAGACCAGGCTGAAGACTTGAGCCCAAACTTCAGGAGGGAAGTAACAAAAGCACATGGAGGGCAATACAGGTTAACATTCACATGCAGCCTGGACACAGTTTGCTACTTCAGGTCTGATCCCACATCCCCCCAGTTCAAGATGTGTGTTCACACCTGTGTGAGCACCAAAAACCCTATGCAGACTGTGGGTGTTAAGACAAAGCCAGAGATGTAAACAAGCCAGCTCAGCTGAAACAACTACCTTCACACAATTCCCGAGTCAGAATCTAAACAGTTAGAACAAGACTGTCTCCTCAGAAGAAGAGGATGACTTCTGCATCTTTTCTGTTTCCTGCAATTTCAGACCTGCTACCTGGCCATATCTACCAAATTGTTAGTTCTTTCTGTGTTAGGAGATGTGATAAGGACCCCCTCTACTTACTGACAAGGTAGGCACAGCCATGGTGTCACTAGAGCACGGTCACAAAGCGCCAGCTGCTAGGCAGCCCTTCTTCAGCCAGGCTCGAGATCTTGCTGCTGCCTGACAGCAAGTTGCTATGGAGCCCTGGTCTGTCCAGATCCATCTCATTCCTGCCCCAGTGCCAGACCTGAGCCCAGAATAAGCTGCTGGTATTTTTGCAGAGCACTACAGCCATAATGGAACATCTGTACACAGCCCAGATGGGGGATAAGCTCCATGGGGCATCACCAACAACTACTCAGGCAGGTAAAAGCAGCAATCAGTGCCCATTTCATTCACAAAAAGGTGGAAACACATATGAAATAAGCTCACTTCACATTCATTTTGACCCTTGCTTGAAACAATAACCAGGACAACTGGGAGAAGTTAATCAAAACCACACGAAACACTGGTTTAAATGTCAAAGAGGCAAAAGAAGGCAAAACATGGTTCTTGCTTATTCCAAAAACACTAGGTAGGAGAACAGCACCAGCACCTTCCCCAGACACAGCTGTCTCAACATCAAGAGGACCTTGGCTAAACCACTACGCCAACCATGAGCACTATCTCAGTTATTGTACCCCATAAGCTATGAGGAGTTATGAAGATGAGGAAAAAAAACTCAAAACCCACATTCCCTGCCCCAGCTCTAGGTTTTATTTTCACAGAATCACACAACATCTGGGACTGGAAGGGACCTTGAAAGGTCATCTAGTCCAATCCCCCTGACACAGCAAGATCACCTAGACCAAGTCACACAGGAACACATCCAGGTGGGCCTTGAACATCTCCAGTGAAGGAGACTCCACAACCCCCCTGGGCAGCCCGTTCCAGTGCTCCATCACCCTCACTGAGAAGAGGTTCCTTCTGATATTTGTATGGAACCTCGTATGTTCCTTCCAGCTTACAACCATTGTCCCTTCATCCTATCACTAGATGACACTGAGAAGAGACGGCCTCCATCCTCCTTGACACCCACATTTCACATATTTATAGACATTAATGAGGTCACCACTCAGTCTCCTCCAGGCTAAAGAGACCCAGCTCCCTCAGCCTCTCCCCATAGGGGAGATGTCCCACTCCCTTCATCATCTTAGTGGCTCTATGCTGGATGCCCTCTAACAGTTCCGTGTCCTTGTTGAACTGAAGGGCCAAAAACTGGACACAATACTCCAGGTGTGGTCTCACCATGGCAAACAAGAGCGGGAGGAGAACCTCTCTCCATCTGCTAGCTATCTATCTTCTGATCCACCCCAGGATGCTGTTGGCCCTCTTGGCCACAAGAGAACATTGCTGGCTCATAATCATCCTGCTGTCCACCAGGACCCCCAGTTTCCTTTCTCCTACGCTCCTCTCCAACAGGTCAGTCCCCAGCCTATACTGGTACCTAGGGTTGTTCCTGCCCAGATGCAAGACTCTACACTTACCCTTGTTATACTTCATTACATTTTTCTCTGCCCAGCTCTCCAGCCTGTCCAGATCTCGCTGAATGGCAGCACAGTCTGCTGGGGTGTCGGCGACACCACCCAGTTTTGTGTCGTCAGCAAACTTGCTGACAGTGCCCCCTAATCCCTCATCCAAGTCATCAATGAATAGATTGAACAGGCCTGGTCCTAGTACCGACCCCTGGGGCACTCCACTAGATACAGGCCTCCAACCAGGCTGTCCCATTGACCACCACTCTCTGTCTTCTATCCTGCACCTCACTGCCCAATCATCTACGCCACAGTGCCTCAGTTTGGCTGCGAGGATGCTGTGTGAGACTGTGTCAAATGCCTTACTCAAGTCAAGACAGACCACATCCACGGCTCTGCCATCATCCATCCCCCTGGTTATTCCCTCATAAAAGGCTATCAGGTTGGTCAAGCATTTGACTTCCCTTTTTGAAGCCGTGCTGACTGTCCCTAATGACCCTCCTGTCCTTGCTGTGCCTGGAGACAGGATCCAGGACAAGTTGTTCCATCCCCTTTCCTGGGATGGAGGTGAGGCTGACTGGTCTATAGTTATGTGGGTCCTACTTCTTACCCTTTTTGAAGACTGGAGTGACATTTGCTATCCTCCAGTCCCCAGGCACCTCTTGTGATCCCCAGGACTTTGCAAAGATGGAGAGTGGCCTGGCAATGACTTCCACCATCTCCCTTAGAATTTTTTTGCTTCTTTGTTCTTTCAGAAAGTCCTGACCTAGCAGCATCCTCAAGGGAGCTCTCTTATACAGCGTTTTCCCTATAGGTTTATTAGCGGTATCTGTGTTTTGTTGACAGGTATGCCACTTGGAAGGTATTTGATGGTCTGAAGGATAACATCTACACCTCCTGATAAGCAGAACACTCGGTATGTTTCACCACCTTCTCTGATTTCAGGTGGCTGTAAAAAAAAGTATCCCCTCACTGGGCTGAAAAGCTCAGGGCTAGCCAGTGAGTGACTTGTGACTCACATCCACCCTACACATGAAAAGAAACACTCCATGTACCATAGGAGCGCCTTCAGAGAGGAAATATCACTGCGTGCACTCTCCATATCACACACACTGAGTGTGCAGAGAGTAAGAGAAAATGGACTGACAACAGCAAATAAAGCACTGGCAAATAAACTTTCCCACTGTGGGTAAGTGCTTATGGCAATAAAACCTGAGAGCCTTCCACTCTTTTGCAGAGAGAGAAGTAGCAGCTGGAACATCTGGTGAAGCTCACAAGAGGGGAAGATTCCTAAGGGTTGGCAAGGCACAAAGATGAAATGGTAAGCTGCCTCACAGTACAAGAAAGGCACAGCTAAGTTTGGGAACGGGAACTTCACGTAACTACCCGCAGAACAGAATGTCGAGAGCAGGCTGTGACCAGGCGTACACGCCTTGTCCCCGTAAGAATGCTCTTCGGAAGTATGGGTTTGGTGTTCGTAACCAAAGCCCTGCTCCATTACAACCATCACAAAAACCCAGAGCTGCAGGCAGGAGGCACAACCCACACTAAGACGAGGTGGCAAAACAAGACAGGGTAACTGGCCCACCCAGCTTTTTACCCAAATCCTTTTCACAGGTCAGGCAGCTGCAAATCAGGACTTAAGCGATGCCAGAAAAAAGACACTTCTCTGCGCTCTACAATTCTAATGAAGCACTTCTCCCTCTCACTTTGTTAGGGAAACTGCTCTCTGGATGGTCACCTGCTCCCTCTTTGCATCTCTACCCAGAGGTAAATAGACCACAATAAACACCGATACGTTTGCGGAAGTATTTGTAAGTGCACAGACTGCAGACGGAGAGTCTTGGCACAAAACAGATGGATGCTTTGCTCTGATGCATTTCACCAGAGCCCAGAGCCTGCAAACACAGAACACGGCCTTCAGACAAGACTCTGTGTCTGAAAGAAGTGGTTTCAGGGTCAAGGTGCTGCAGGGTCACAAATTTTTCTCTATAAAGCTTCAGTCCACATCTCCAGAACACCCTATAACTTTAATAATGCCAGGGATTAATTGCAACTTCATCCTTCACGACTCTAACTGCCTTACATGTGGTTTTGTACTTGCACTCCAGTTGCTGGGTTCATGTGCAGCACCATACGTGGCAAGCACTCTCTCTCCTAAGGGCACCCTGGGGACAGGACTTTTCACCCCAGAAAGCTCTTTAGGAGACTCACTTTTTCCAGGGCTTACAAAAGCACCTGCAGCAGCTGGAGACACACTCATGTCCTGGCTGTGGCTAGTTAACCTCAACCAGTCGTCCCCACCACAGCTCACTTTCAGACAAGGCCTTACTTCAAAAAGAGATGTTGCTGAGCACGGCCTTGCCTGGCTCAAAGATGTGTCTCATGCTGCTTCCTGCCCTTCCTCAGCTGGTGGTGGCCCTTCTAGGACTGCTGGATCCAGCTAATGGTCCTGCCTGTGTTTATCACTAACTGCAAGGCTGAGGCAGCCTTCTTGGGGTGTGTGAGGTCACGCGTTGTGGCACTAGGAGTACAGCAGGTAGAGGCTGAGCTTTACATAAATAATTTTAAAACACAAGGTAATCATAAACGACAATATTTGTAACAATAACAACTGCAAGGAAAAGGAATAAAACAAAATATAAAAGATAATTACACCCAGAAGAAGACAATGTAATTGCTCACCACCCACTCACCAAATGCCCCAGCAACAAGGACAGAGTCATTGAATCGTTAGGGATTGGAAGGGACCTCGAAAGATCATCTAGTCCAACCCCCCTGACACAGCAGGATCACCCAGACCAAGTCAAATCAGTCAGGGTGAGAAGGGACCACACCATCATCCCATTCCAACTCCCCTGCCATGGGCAGGGACACCCCACCCACCTCCTAGCCCCCTCCCCTCAGTATATGCTCTGAGCCTTGATGTCCTGTGGTGGAGAATGCCCCTTTGGCTGGTTCAGGTCAGGTGACCTGGCCATGTGTCTTCCCAGCTTCTAGTGGAGCTGCTCGCTGACAGAGCAACGAAACCAAAAAGTCCTTAACGTAGGACCAGAGCTACCAGCCAAAGCATGACACATCAGTGTGCTGCCAGCATTATTCACACACTACATTCAAACGACAGCACTGCATCGGCTAACATTAACCCTAACCTGGCTGAAACCAAGACACCTTGAGAATCCAAACCCAGTCAGCAGCAGGCACAGTCTGAAAACGCCTGGGCTCTCTGTGCAGCGAGGGGTGTCTCATTTCACTGACAGTCAGGAACAGCACTGTGGATACAGGCTTTTCCACCTAGAAGATTAGATTGTTGGACAATAGTGGACTGAAGTCTCCGCTGAAAAACCTAAAAGCCTGAGGAAGGCAGAGTGACAGAGTTACCACTGGCTCTGTGATTCAGCTTTCTGAATGACACTTTTGTTCTGCTTTTTTGTCTGCCCGGATGGACACCACGTCCCATCAGACAAGGCTCAAAACAGACACTGATTCACGTGCAAACAGAAGCCTGAGCACACCAAATGCTGATTGTCAGGGACTTCAAGGAAGAACTTTAGCCCAGTACATGCAGAGTCTGCTGTGGAGCTAGAAACCAGAAATTACCCAGCTGTGGCCAACAACATTAATTCTTCTCGTTAGTCTGATTACCCATCCCTTGTGCCTCAGAGAGCTTCGGCTGCGAAAACAGATCGAGCTGTTTCATGGCAAATGTTAGCTCTTCTTCCTGGCTGGCACGGCTGCAGACTCACGCTGCCTTTTGTTTTGCGCCCTGCTGGGGATGAGCTCTCCAGCCAAATTAACTCATCTGCGTTTTAATTACTAAAAACATTGTATGAAATAGATTGGGTCAAGGTGTTAGCTGAAGCCCACATTCTGTGTGAAGATACCCAGCTGTGTGTGCGTTACAGACGCACAGAAACCTTTGCCCATCATACAGCCTTACCCTAGAAAACAGAACAGCATGCTCTAGTCAGGCTTGTCCTGCACGAGAGCCACACGTTTGTGCAGACTTTTGTTTGCTTTCAACTAACTTGAATCATTCCACAAAAATACTTAGTATCAAAGTTATGATAAATGAACAGTGTAAGTGAGATGCGTCTACATCCTGCACTGCCTGTCCACTTGTTTGTTCACCAGCAGGCTACCCTCACCCCTCACCCCAATTCTTGCATGTGCTGGAATCGGTTGGCAAGGTTGGTGACATGTCTGCCGGGTGTCTGGGCCAGCCTTCTCCCCAAGCCCTGAGAAAATCCATTTGCCTGAAGTGGGAATGACAGACCTTTTTTCCAGGGTACTGGGACAGTAACTACCCCAGAGTGCAGGAGGCCACAGGACAGGTGTTAGGAAGAGTGCACCAGGCAGACCTGCAGAAAAAGAGCCCTGTTCTGTCGGAGATGCTGCAGGGGAAAGAAGATGGGTCCCTCTAGCACATTATTTACAAATCAGGGCAACACTGTGGTAGGTGAGCAATGAGGGTTTGGGGAGACCAAACTCCTCCAGGACTTTTGCTGACAGAACACACTTTTCACACTTCTCCTTTTTTCAGCCAGACTTCCTACCGAACCCAAACTCGCCTAACGATATCTGCCCATCTTCACTTCCCTGCGTCCCCATGTCCTCTTGTGAAGTGACTGGTTAGTTAAAATAAAATCAGACACCTGATCTCAAAGATCCTCAGAAGCTGGGAGAAAACTCACTAGCCAAGGTGATTCAAGTAGCACCCACAACGACAAACTGAAGGTAGCTTAGACACAGCAACATCTGTCCTGCTGCACAGCTGGCTGGGCACTGAACATACATGACCCCATGCACAGCATGTGCTGCCTCCTGCCTGGCTGACAGCAGGAGGACACAGGTAGAAGAAGGGGGAAAGGCAAGCAATAATGATGTGAGGAAGTCAAAGTATAAAAAGCCTGGTGTCTCTGCTCTGCACTGACAAAGCTGTCTGGTTTGTATTCCAGGTCTGCTAGACAAAACTTGCCGCGCAGTTGTCGGAGAAACTGTCATTTTGCCTTGTACCTCCACCTCTCCTGGAAAGCTTATCCTCTCCAGTTCAAAACTCTACTGGCAGACAGGTGTTACGGTCTTGGTGCACTTCTCTCACAACGGGCAGGATGTGCTGCAGTCGCAGGACAGCCGTTACCGGGGCAGAACTAGTCTTTTTCGGGACCAGATGGAGCAGGGGAACTTTTCCTTAAAGCTCTCCAGTGTCCAGTTGCTGGATGCAGCTGAATATACTTGCATCTACAGGCAGACTGGGGATCATTCCTACGAAAAAACACAGAAATCTACAGTCAAACTCATCGTATCAGGTAAGATTTGGGGTTTTTTAGTTCAGAGGGAAGGACCTGAGGGCAGCATTTCCTGCTGACAAGTCATACATGGCTATAACTGGCTTGACCTCGACTATTAAAGTAGGCATTTACTCATTTTCACTCTGTTTCTTGCTTTTGTTGGAAACGTGAGTGCGAAGGCAAAGCAAATGCATCTTTGTTAAGCTTCAGTTTCGCATATCCACAGAAGCAGCAGGACTCCTGAGGACAAGCCACTTGCCTCTTCCCCTTCCCTTTGCAGAACATGCTAATGAATGAGAAGGTCTTCCCAATTTCTGGGGGGAGCTACTCCCATTCCCAGAGGAACAGGAGAGTTTATTTCAGTGTTTGCACTCCGGTCTGTGAAGCAGGATTAGTTTTGTCTCTGGAAATTGGATCCAAAGTCCGGGCCTTTTACCTTATCTGATGAAAGACAGGTAGCTGCTAATTACCTTTTCCCTTGAGCTAGAAGCTCTGGATCTGGTGGCAAAGATGGACTCCTGCAGCAAGAATTGCTCCTTTCCTTCGCTAGCGAGCCCAAAACACATGCTTGAACAATGCTAGAAAACGGAGCTCACGTGTTTCAGCTGCCCGCAGCACGGCTCCCAGTATGATGGGCTATTGGGCTTGACCAGCTGAATTCCTGAAAAAGCAAATTAAAATAAGTGGGTCAAATCAAAACATATCACAGAGTTTTTAAGGTGCCTTGAATTCATCAGCTGGAAGCTTTTGTTATGGTCAGCCATACACATTAAGCAGAATGAATGATTACAATAGGAATATTTTGTTTTCAAGTAATATAAGCCCTTCAATATCTTACTTTCTGATCCCTTTCATAGCCAGATTCTCAAGAGAAAAATGTTTTTAAAATGTAGAGGGAAGACATTTTTCACAAAGTTTCAAAGTCAAATATTTTGCAGTTTTCAAAATTAAAAAAAATCAAAATGAAAACACAGAATGAAAATGTTTTCATCCTCTACCTTTTGGGAGCATTAAGGTGTTTCTTTATTCTGATTTAATTCTGAGATCATGCTTGAAATTTTGGTTCATTAGACAAATGTTGAGAAACAAACGCCACTGACCTTTAGATCAGTTTTCTGTTCCAGGCTCAAAGGAGTAACAACTGATTATTGTGGTTTTTTGCAGCTCCACCTAGCACGGAGGAGCCTCCTTCCCCTTCTGGTAAGGCAGCACTCCCTGACCTACAAACAGTGCTTTAACTGCAATTGACAGGATAGGTTGAATGTGATGAATAGAGGAAGTCTGACAAACATACGGTGCTTGTTCTCTCTCAGTCCAGCAAAAGGCAGCCAGTCCAGACAGGGAAAAATGACTGCACCGCTAAGAAAGACCTAGACCACAGAAAGAAGGACACTGAAGTGCCAGCAACTACTAGTCCATAAAGCTATGGACCATCACAAGCAGCATAAAAACCTGCTTGTCAGCCAAGCTGCGGTTAGGTGTGCGACTGCCGGCACTTCAGCAGTCTTCCTTCTGCAGTCTAGCTCTTACTAAAATGGTTAGTCCTGTAGGCTTCATAAAATCTTAAATTGGTATCAAACCTGCCACACTTTGTCCTGTAAAAGTCAATAGCTGCCATCTGCACTTTACTCAGCATCCATGAAAGGCACCGTCCGTTACGTAACAGTAATCACACGGCAGTTAACAGATGAAGTTCAACCACAACGGATTGCGACAGGCAGACTAAGCAGCAATGAACTCCGATGGAATCTAAGGAAAATGAATGTTGAAGTGTTTTATCTTGTGATCAGACAGAACAAACCAGCTCTGAATTACATAAGCAATAAACAACTCGTTAGTGCAGCCTGAAATTACAAGATGCATCATTTTTAGACCTAAAATAGCTTCTCTTGCTGGTGTAAAGCTCTTCATAACATGCATTAGGTTAAATTCCATTTGGTAGTTTGTGTCTTCAGTGGCACAGCACCACGTCAGACATGAGACATTATACAAGCAAACAGCAGGAGCTAGAACATCTCTAGCTGTTCCACGAGAAGTAAGAAATTTTCAAGGGTCAAACTTTTTACTGTAGTAGCAGTGGAAGCTCCTTAAAACCAAAAGGTGAGCAGGCTGCAGTGAGAGGCGGCGGCTGTATGGACGTTTCACTCAGTGCTTCCTCCACATAAGCTACTTGCTACCATTAAAAGATATTTTCACTGGGGAAAAAAAAGGCTGACAAGGGGGAGTGTTTCAGCTTTGCTGTACGAGAACAAACTGAATCACCCACTTTACACACCTGGATGTTGGGGGGCTTGGGGATGGAGAAGAAACCAAAAGGATGCCCTTTCAAAACGAACGTTGTCTTGAAAAACCGGTTTTGCAAAAAATACTTCCTGCTGTTAACTTTAAAGAAAATCACCAGGCACGGCTCCCAGTGTTTTGGGGAAGAAGAGAATCCTTCTTTAACTAGTTATTATTTTAGAAAGGACTTAGAAAGTGTAAATGACCTGCTGAGGATGAGGGCCCTGTAAGCAGCAAACACACTTTGCCGTCATCACAACCGTATGAACATCACATCGGCAGATGTTCATTCATTTTATGTAAAACAGAAAGCATTTTGGTTCACTTCTGCTTCATTTCTGTTTGGTCTTTTGTTAGACCGTTTTTCCTAAGTATTTAAAGAGCTACATTTTACTGTCCCTCTGGCTTTCTTACCAGACTGTCTGGGTCAATCAAATCTTGTTTTAAATGTCTTTCTGGGGAAAATGGAAGCACGCAGAAGAGCTCACTAGAGGCCCGGCGACTCGCTATAATCCCGCGTGTATTTCTCAGCATTACTGAGGGCTGCCTGAGGTTTGCTTGCTCTTCACACATCGACACCACACAGTCCTTCTAGGAAGAGAGCAGGCGCCCCTACTAGTGACACGTTAGCTGTAGCGACATATGGAAAGCTAGTACCACAGCAACAGCCTGATCTTCCCAGAGAACAACTTGGACTCTTAACCACAATGCCTACCCCAGGCCCTGAGCATGTGCAATGGTAACGTAATTTTAACTCTTTTAATTAATCAGGATTTTACACAAAGTGTTCTCAGTCACGAGGAAAGGAAGTGGTAATCATTGCTTCTCGATGCCTGTGCCCTTTTGTGAGGGAGAACAAACAGACTCATCAGAATACCTCGACACTGGATTTTCTGGATGGGACACACACCAAAAAAAAGGGGGGGGGATTTTGAAAATGAGCCAAATCCAAATGATTTAACACTTTCACAGAATTATAGAGCCATAGAATGCACTGGGTCGGAAGGGACCGCTACATGTCATCTAGTCCAACCCACATACAAGAAGCAGGAAAAATATGTAAAATGTAAAGTAAGTCACAGGAACTCCAAATACACCTCTTGTCAGCCACCAGTTACACACCAGCTTTTTCTTTTTTCATTTCAGGACACAGCAAGATTTCCTCCAGAAGCCCTGCTGACACACCGTGCCTCACTATGCTTCCCCTCTCTTTCCACCTCCTGGTCACGCTGGGGATTTGTCACTTGTAACTGGGGCAGCCAACCTTCTTTTTGGGAAGTTCTCCTCACCAGAGGACCTTCCTGGGTAGAACAGCTCTACGGGGCCAGCACAACATCTGTTCCACAGCCACATGAAAGAAACACCGACAGCTGAAAACAGGCCCAGTGTGAGGTGCTTCTGTCCTGTGTTTCGGTGTTCCAAAGGCAGCAAAACTCAGAGGTGTCAATTCCACTTTTAACTTGTTTCTTGCTGTCAGTGTTGAGTTTTGTAGGTTTGATTTCGCATCAGGAGACCCACAGAACTATAAAGTAAGTCACCTGCGAACTTTCTCCACTGAGCTCTTTTGCTGTCTTTTGAGAGAACTGAAAGTAAGAGATGAGGTAACTGCTCTCTGTGTGAGAGAAAAAGGGGAAGTAGGAAGATGTGCCAAATTTGTGCAAGCTAAGGATGCAAACCTTGTGGAACCTGAGCTGCTGTTTTTACTCTTAAACGGCGTAGGCTTTCAGGAACAACTCCTTTTCCACGCGAAACGTAGCACTTCTTCAGCAGAAGGGTGAAGCTGATTGCAGATGACGATGGAAGCGCACAGGCCATCAGCACAGAGGAAGGAAGTGTTCTATTATTACAAAATCCCCTTTGAAACAAGCCAGACGCTTAGGAAGGCTGGACTCGGTCTTCTCTCTTGTGGCCATAAAGCACAGCAAGGCGCACGTGATCACGGCGCCAGAGCTGGGCTCTTCAGCTGGAACCGCGCAGTGAGAAGCGGCTGCTGTGACCACGTTCCTTCTTTACAAACAGCACATTTGGAGGAAAGAAGGAATTAAAGTAATTGCAACTGATGCCTACGTAAATTAAGCGAGTTTAGTTCTGGAAACGCTGGGCTCAGGTACACAGGGTGTCCTGTTTTAAACTGAAATTGCAATGATCCTGTACACCAACGGTATGGAGAAAGCGCAGAAGGTTTGTTCAGAGCCCCTGCTGCTGCAAATGCTCTGTTACAGAAGTGAGAAGCATCTGTGGGACTTCTCACGAAGGCTGCTGAACAGAGGTGGCTGCAACAGGCTCCTGGCTGAGCCCTCAGGGCAGAGGGTAGTGACTCATAAGGATGTGCATAGGATCATAGGATGTTAGGGGTTGGAAGGGACCCAAGAGATCATCGAGTCCAACCCCCCTGCCGCAGCAGGACAAAACTATCTAACACAGATCACAGAGGAACACATCCAGGCAGCCTTGAAAGTCCCCAGAGAAGGAGACTCCACGACCTCCCTGGGGAGTCTGTTCCAGTGCTCCGTGACCCTCACAGTAAAGAAGTTCCCCCTTGTGTTGAGGCAGAACCTCCTCTGCTGCAACTTACAGCCATTGCTCCTTGTCCTGTCACAGGGAGCAAGTGAAAAGAGCCTGTCCCCCCCCTCCTGGCCAGCCTTCAGATACTTATAAACATTGATCAAATCTCCCCTAAGTCTTCTCTTCTCCAGACTAAAAAGCCCCAAGTCCCTCAGCCTCTCCTCATAAGCCATGTCCTCCTGTCCCCTAATCCTCCTCATAGCCCTCCGCTGGACCCTTTCCAGCAGATCCCTGTCCCTCTTAAACTGGGGGGCCCAAAACTGAACACAGTACTCAAGATGAGGCCTCACCAGGGCAGAGTAGAGGGGGAGAACAACTTCCCTCCATCTGCTGGACACACTCCTCCTAATATACCCCAGGATCCCATTGGCCTTCTTGGCCACCAGGGCACATTGCCGTGCCATGGTTAACCTGTTGTCCACCAGGACCCCCAGGTCCCTCTCCACAGGACTGCTTTCCAGTAGATCACCTCCCAGCCTGTACTGGTGGAGTTTGTTATTCCTCCCCA
This sequence comes from Rhinopomastus cyanomelas, assembly GCA_013400115.1. Lineage (NCBI taxonomy): Eukaryota > Metazoa > Chordata > Aves > Bucerotiformes > Rhinopomastidae > Rhinopomastus > Rhinopomastus cyanomelas. Next base: position 4,981 of record VXBP01001093.1, on the reverse strand, counting down.
GATGCAGGACTCTGCACTTGTCCCTGTTGAACCTCATCTGGTTTCTCTGTGCCCAGCCCTCCAGTCTGTCCAGGTCTCTCTGGATGGCATCAACTCCTGATTTGTATCAGTTCCACTTCTTTCAAAGAAAAGACAGGATTGTTTCTGCAAGGAAAGGAATGGAATAAAATAAACGGTATCCACTGAGGTAAAGTTACCTTTGACTTTCTTAAGAATGGGATGTTCCCCTGTGATGGGGAAGAGAGACAAAATCCCAGTGTGCAGCCTGTGCTGCAGTGAAGCTCAGTTGGCTCTTATGCCGCCTTGGGTAAAAGAGCAGCTTAACCTAACAGCTGGATCCCATGCGACAGAAATATCTGAATGCAAGCATTGTGATTTTCTGTGTCCTACCCTCTCAGTGTTTCTCAGATTCAATGGATTTTTCATAACAGAAGTTGAGTAAAAATAAACTTTTTCAAAAGAATGTTAATGAGACCAATTGGTCTCTAAGAATTCTTTATTTGTTCTCCAGGTGTTCCTATGGTTAGGCAGGCTCTCAGTGTAAAGTCCAAAGATGGGCTCTGTACAAGTCTATCGGCCTCCACAGTCTGAACTGTTTGCCCTCATCTTAAGGACCTTACACAAATCTAATGACCACTTAAGCAGCCCTTCCCTTTCCAGAGGCACATGTGTTGAGGCACAGGAATAACATGAACACCTCCACTCACAGGTGACTACAGAACTGCAGAATTTTCTTGGGCAAGCAAATGAATAATGATCTGAGCACCTTTATGTGGACGTGCAGGGCCAGAACAGAGCCTCAGGGCTGTGGAAATGGGCACTGTAGTTGTGTATTCAAGAGTGTCACTGTGCTGGCTGCAAAGAACGCCAAGTTCCCTCAGTCGTGTTTGCCCCTTCCACCCTCAGAAGCACTTCTCCATGCCTGTGCAAACTGGCATGATCACAGTGGAATGTTAGCAGAAGGTAGGAAGAATGAAGTATGGGGCAGAAGACAGCTAGACGACCTCTAAATGTTGCTTACGACACCACTGTTTTGAATAGCTCAGATTTACAGCACCACCTGACGTGTCTGTGTGTCCCTGTTCATTGTATTTCCCCGGATCTGTAGTTAATGCCACTCATGGCAGTAACATGTGACCACCATTCCACTTTCCTAGGGGACTGCAAGGGAAGGCTTGAAAGACTAACAGACTTGGATCTGTCCTTCCTCGCCTGGGTGATGACAGCAAAGTTCACTCAACATGCAGAACACGAGTGGCACGCACCTCTTGTGTTTTCCAGAGTTCCGTCACGAACGAGAGTGACACCTTTGAAAACTGAGCACAGCACCAATCCACACACTGAAGAAGGAAGATTCAGTTTCTCTCATCATCATCACGGCCCAGGCCTGCGTATGTCGCATGGCAAGAGCGCGGGCCCGTAATCTGCTGTCTTAAAGCAATTCTGAAGAGACCCTTGTGTGTGACCCTTTGCAAAACAACAGCTGTAAAAACAAGTTCATTTTTTCACGTTTGACAGTCACATTGGTAAGAGACAACAAAGCAGTTCGTTTGCTCCCCTTGTAGTTTACCTACGTTTACGGCGAGGCCAGTTTAGCTGAGATCTCCGCTAGGACGCGTTCAGCTGCAGACGACATGGGAGAAACGGGCCATGCAGATCATTAGCAAGAGCATAATGCAATGCGTTTGATGCAGAATTTTCACCATTCTTTCAGCTATGCCTCAGCACCTGATCAGAGGATACTGAAAATTACTCAAAATCAGCATGGATTGCCATTATTTTTTTAAAATCATGCTGCTACAGGTAATGCAATTCTTACTGCAGCTTCTGGGATTGTCCAAGTTCAGTCTTTTGCCTTCCCCCCCTCTCTTTCACTTTTCTGACCACCAGTGAAATCATCTCGGAAAAGATAACCAAGAATCAGTTCCTTAAATCTTCTGAAGGCTGAGTACGACCCATGAAACAAGCAAGCTTCCTCTCAGCCACTGCAAATTATAGGAAGGAGAAAGAAAAACAATTAAAAAAATTAAAGACTCAAGCCCTGGAACACAGGTAACTGTCACTTATTTGCAGACAGAGGATTATCTAAGATCCCAGTCTGAAAACACAAAAGCCCACACACGCACACCTAAGAGATATTGCTAGCTTGTAAACACACAGACTCCTCAAGACACAGTGTTTATCCCTGCAGGAGTACTTCTTAGCCTGATAAAAGCTCCTCCCTACAAACCTTGCACTTAGGTCACTCCAGCTATAATAGCATTTTTATTTAGAAAAAATAAAATAGCAAAACCAAGCAGAAGTAAAAATCAAACCTGCAAAAACATAAATATGAGAAGGAACTTCTTCACAGTGAGGGTGACAGAGCACTGGAATGGGCTGCCCAGGGGAATTGTGGAGTCTGCTTCTTTGGAGACATTGAAAACTCTCCTGGATAGGATCCTGTGTGACTTGGTCTGGGTGATCCTGCAGTGGCAGGGGGATTGGACTAGGTGATCTTTCAAGGTCTCTTCCAATCCCTAATGTTCTGTGATTATGTGAAAAACACAAAGCAGAAAAGACACTCCTGTGACCTCTGTTACTTTATACTACACTATTTTTCATTTTGCAGTGATAATTATATCACAGGGAGGCTCTGGAGTTTAATGTGAGTATATTTGACATGACACTTGGACAGGGGAATACATAAGCCACTGTGTTGCAGAAATGCATCTTAAAAAGGCAGTGGGTCAAAGGCTTCATCGTGCTGGAATTTTACTTATTTATTTTTGTTAAACAAGTGGGAAGCAGTACTTGTTTGATTTCCTCTCTGTGTCCAAAATGTCAACACAGAAACCAACAACAGCTGGAGTACTATGCCCGGGTAAGAGAAAACCTGCACAGAACTGTCCTCAGCAAGTGCCCCCTGCTGACTTCATCCACCCAGAACGCGTCTGTCTCCGGTGCAGCCTCAAACAGAAAGGTCACCACGCGAAGTGCCTCTCAGCTCTCTTCTGCTTTCAGAAGAAAAACACCCCACCTCTGCCAACTCTGTGAACACTGCAACAATCTGCAGAAAACATTCTGTAAAATGGTTTTGGAGCATAACCATCAGTGAGCTCAGAACCGGGCAGGCAGACACACAGCTGAGAGATACCAACACTTTCCCACACCCCGCAGATCAAGCCCGCACTACCTGCAGGAAACCATCAGGAGTGGGGAGCCATTTATCAGCGCTCCCTTTCAGTGGGACAGAGCTCTTCAGCGCTGTCTGGAGATGGACAGGGCGGGTGCCGCCTGCCTCCTCGCGACATGGACCAACACACACCCTTTCGCTCTTTGTTCTGAGAGCCTTCAGCAAAACCCTAAACTTCTCCCCACTTGGCTGAAGCCAGCCATCTCCTCTGCAGCTCCAAACTGCCCAACGGGAGGAAAAACTCAGCCTGGCAGGCAGACCTCTTTCTTCTCTAAGTGCACATGGAATTTCCCTCCAAATTCATACAGGTTGAAAGCCAAGATGACAATCCTAACCTCCCACCAAAGATCTCATACTAATAAAAACATGTTATTGAAGGTGTGTAGCAAAGGCTTGTAATCAGCAAATTACTCTGAAATCAGAGAGGATTAAAAACCAATTAAAGGCAATTTCTTCTCCTTTAAGAAATGTTATCCCTCAATGCTGGGAATAAAAAAGGAGGAAAAGGACGCTCTAAAATGTGGTGATTTATGAAAATAAAATGTTGTCCTTAATTTCCCCAGTACACAGCTCTTTGCCCCTTGTCTACTAAGTAAATGCCCAAACGTCTAGCACGGACAATGCTGTGTGGGTAGCTCACTTTTGGTAGCTACCTTGAAAAACTCCTCAGGCACTGTGGGGAGAGCTAGTGTTACAACGCACAGCCCTAACCCTCAAACAGCCACTAATACTGAGAATATCTAGAGACTATTCAGAATGGAAGGCTTTACACCACAGCTGCACTTCCTAGGAACTGCAGGTATGAGAAACCCTTAATACACCCACCCAGCCTGCTGAGACAGAGGGGAGATTTGATTCACAGACCCTGACAGGAAACCTTGAGCAGCGTTCAGATCCCTCTTAGAGCAGAGAACAGTAGTTAACACAAGCAGCAGCTGCTCTCCCTCTGCTCCAGGGCTTTCAACAGCACACCTTTCGTAATACTTCCTCATGCTATCAAACGTCTTTTAAAACCCTTGCAGATGGAGGAAAGACACAGTTTAAGATGCCTACATTTTGTACAAACAACGACCTTCCATGTTCTGCTAAACCTGTGTAAAGTTCATACTAAAAACATCCACCTAGATATGAGCAAAGAAAGGCTTTACACACACTGAACGACATTACTTTAAATCCTCTTTCCCACCGCTATGATAGAGAGAAATTCCAAAATCATTTCATGCAGAAGCAAGAAAGTTTTAGAATGTCTAAACACCTCAGAAACCATGCCAGCTACCACAACTTGGTGGTTTCTGTGCGTGGCATCCTTGCACTCACAATGGAGCTCATAATCTGCACAAGAGATCTCTACAAAATCCTCCAAGAAAGCAGAGCCATCTTCAAAGTACAGATCCAGATCCTCTGAATTTTTAGTGAAAACAAAATAATTCAGAGTTATCACATATTGGTAAGAGGCTTCAGAAGCAAAATCACTTATTCCGTGAACGCTGAGCAAGATGAGCTCATAGTCCATCTTCATTCTTTGCTCCCTGCAATAAAAAAAAAATAATTCCACATTTCTAGCAAGTCTCCAGCCCCAGACAGTATTTGCCATGCTCCAATCTAACGGAAGGCTTGCAGATTTCACTTATGAAACACACAGTTCTCCCTTGAAAATACTGGGTTCCCTCGAACTGGAGACTCGGTGCCACATTCAAACCATGCGGCAGCAGCGAAGCGCCTTCATTTCCCGAGGAGCTTTGCAGCGGCCGGAAGGGAGGAGGCTCAGCATGACTCAAGCTGTGCCAGGGGAAATTTAGGCTTGAG